>VYZW01014923.1:51460-65731 GCA_013401315.1 Balaeniceps rex
GGTCCTGCACTTGGGCCACAACAACCCCATGCAATGCTACAGGCTTGGGGATGAGTGGCTGGAAAGCTGCTTGGCAGAGAGGAATCTGGGGGTGTTGGTCGACAGCCGACTGAATATGAGCCAGCAGTGTGCACCGGTGTCCAAGAAGGCCAACAGCATCCTGGCTTGTATTAGAAATAGCATGACCAGCAGGACCAGGGAAGTCATCCTTCCCCTGTACTCGGCACTGGTGAGGCCACACCTCGAGTACTGTGTTCAGTTTTGGGCCCCTCACTACAAGAAGGACATTGAAGTGCTGGAGTGTATCCAGAGAAGGGCAACAAAGCTGATGAAAGGTCTAGAGACCAAGTCTTATGAGGAGCAGCTGAGGGACCTGGGGTTGTTTAGTCTGGAGAAGAGGAGGCTGAGGGGAGACCTTATCACTCTCTACAACTACCTGAAAGGAGGTTGTAGCGAGGTGGGTGTTGGTCCCTTCTCCCAAGTAGCAAGCAATAGGACAAGAGGAAATGGCCTCAAGTTGTGCCAGGGGAGGTTTAGATTAGATATTAGGAAAAACTTCTTCACTGAAAGGGTTATCAGGCACTGGAACAGACTGCCCAGGGAAGTGGTCAAGTCCCCATCCCTGGAGGTATTTAAAAGATGGGTAGATGAGGTGCTTAGTGACATGGTTTAGTAGTGGACAGGTATGGTTGGAGTCGATGATCTTAAAGGTCTTTTCTAACCATACGATTCTATGATTCTATCTGGGGTTGTGGTTTACAAATGGCATTGTGACGACAACAAAATCTCCTACAGAATTAATCATAAGCAAAGTCTGAACATGAGTAAGTTTAGGAATGGCTGGATTAGGGAGACTCAGCTGGCTCAGAGTCCTGAAGGCTCATTGATAAATACCACCTCCGTTTAAGCAAAATATTTTGCTAGCCATTTGAGTCTTAGATGGAAACAGTTGTGCTGTGCTAGCTCTTGCATTCTCATACACAACAGTTGTATTAAACCAAACCAACCTTCCTGTAACTCCCTGCCACCCTGGTACTATTCTGCATAGAATTATGACTGCACATTATCCATCGATCGCCACTGATGTGTTTGCTGAAAATTAAATTCATCTAGGTTTTGGGTGTGCATTTTGTGAATTTCTGGACTAAGTTCATTTTCCTTGATAAAGAAGATCATATTTTTCCTGGTGGATACCAGTAGCCCTTAAAAACCCCCATATCCCACATGATTCTACTTTTTATTAAGTACAAAATGGTAACGAAAACCATAATTTAGACTAATAAGAATGAGTTGGACGGTTTAAATTACGTTAGTGAAAGGATCTTTTACCAAATCTTCCTGTTGCTATGTTGCAGCCCTGCAAATTCTCAGTGTGAGTGATAGCACTAATGGAAGTTGAAACAAAAGGTCTGCAAAATGTTTAACTCAGAAGAGATTGTTTTTCATACATATGATCTTGTTATGAAGTGATAAACTTACTGATATTTGTAATTATATTGTCATAATTTTCCCTGCAATATAAACCAATGCCATAGTCAAATATTGTGGGTTTTGTAAATGTTAAGCACATGTGCTACTGCTAGGCATGACACTTTTTGTAAGTTATGAAAAATATGCTTGGCTCTCAGGGAAAAAGCGATTTAATGATATGCTAATAAGTCCATCATTCTTCTGTATTGTATTATTTACAATTTTGTCTCTAAAACCTATTTAACATCTCCAGTGTAATTATCCATCTGCAGCTTGCCAAGTCCAATATTATAATTCTGAAACAAGAAAAATCTCAATTATTTTATTTTCAACTATGTAGAAGATGAACAGATATCCAGCAGTCTCAAAAGATTAAAATTAGTAAATCTATTTTGCTTAGTGTCCATTATATTAGTGGGGACAGAAGACCTTCCTGGGGAACCTTCTTTTTTAATTTAAGAATATATCTTTATTTTCCTGGTTTGATATTTCTAAATGTTGGATACCTTTCTTAATAAAGCCTGATCAACTTACCAAAACAATTTAAGAGAAAAAAGCAAAAGCCATAACTTTTCGAAAAAGAATACTTTGGGCAATCACAACTTACGATTTCTTTTTAAACTCATTATTCAGTCTATTCTTTTTGATTGTGAAGCCTCTTATTGTCCCATTCATCTTTAGAGTAAAGCAGCAACCTTGGTTTGGCCAAGAACACTTCCTTTTTCCTTTATCTTACAAACTTGTATTTTCAACACTGCCGAGCAGCAACCAACAGCTGGGGAAGTGATTTTTATGACCATATATACAGTGATTTCATTCTATTCCTGCATGCCAGGGAAGCATACTGGAGTCTGTGGTAAGAATGTGTTGTGATATAATACTTGTTTTGCATACACTGACATAGATAGTAGCAAAACTCAAGGTACATCACCTGTTTTGTATGGAATCCACTACAATACAGAAAAGTTTTATAGTGAAATTTAGGGAGGAACCAATTGCTATCTGCAAGGGAAAAAATATTGAATGAAGAAATTTACAGAATGTGAGCTCAGGACATTAAAAAAACCAACCCTGAAATACAAGAACTTTCAAGCTTTGGAAATGATGTCTTCATGACGAAGAAAGAGAAGGATATATAGGTAACACAGCAGATTAATGGGATACCACAAAATTGGGCTTTAGGGAGAATTTTTCAAGGTAGAGAAGGCCATAACCACTGTGCATTCAGAGTGATGTTGTCCAGAGAGAAGACAACCTTTCAAAGAAATGGCCCTGATGTTTTCTCAGCATAATCCCACAAGTTCATCAAAGCGTTGGAATGCTTTAGTCTGGATGAACAGTTGCATCATTTTAAAGAAAATCTGAAGTTCTCTAGGATGTTTTCCCCTTCTCTTTCTTCTTGGATGAGGGTCTAGTCATATTAATCTACTTCTAACTTCTATTTGGGACTATCTAACCTACTGTTATCTGGAGCTGAACATGACGATAAGTAATAATTTTCATACAGTACAAAACACAACTGCTTACATTTCCCAGGTTTCAGGCTGCTGTGAGCACACCAACCTCGTTCTGAAATCCCCAAACTCTTCTGCTGCCCATATGTCAGCTCTGTTGACAGACAGAGGCCTTGGTTCTAATTTTCAATGTATTAATGGGTCAAATCCAGATTAATGTAACTGAATAAAATGCACCCAAATCTAAGATGGGATCTACATGCCAAGCTTTTACACTGTCAGAAGGTAACCCTGGAAGCTACCCTGACCAGGCAAGTACTCAGATGCTACGGAAGAGAATATTTAACCATTAGAAAGATTAGAATTCTTATAATCTCAAAATGACATCACAGAGGAATATCCCAAATAACAGAAAGACCTATCCACACTGTTCTGTCTTGTTCACATGCCACAGGCTGCCTTCAGGTGAGCTCTTCATACTAGCGTACCATTCAACCAGCGTGTAACTTTACATTGCGTTGCCACAGCTCTTGAAGTTTCATTAATACTCTAGAATAGGGTCATCCTCTACTAGTAATCATGAATTTTGTAACTACAGAAACTCACCTTATCCTCTCTCACTTCTCTCAGCAAAGCAATCATTTTATTCACTTCAGGAAGAAATTTTAAAATGTAGTTGCTGTATGTGCAAAAGTGCATCCATGACTGTTCACATAATTACTGCAATTACGAATGCAATTCAGGTAAATATGCAAGGAAACTACTAGCTAAGCCTCTAACTGGTAATTTATGTGTGCCTTTACCCAATTTGCATGGGCAATTTTCATAATTACCTTCCCAGGTTTGGTACATAGATCTCAGGACTCAGTTTACATAAAATCTGACTGAATAACTAATGAAGGACTGATGAAGGATGTATGAGCAACTAGTGGAATAAGGAAATTAGAAGCATATGGAAAGAAAATAAACCAAAGTCAACTTCAGCTTACGCATCAGCCTTTGTTTACATTACATTTTGAAAGAGGAGGATATGAGTAACGCACTAGATAGGTCGAGTTCCTTCAATTATCCTTCCTTCTCCTGTTTTCAATATGCAATGTACCCTTTCTGGTAGCCGAGAAGTACAATGATTTTCAGATAGACAAGCTACATGTGTATAGTGTAATTTACAGTAAGTGAAATTGTCGTTTTAAGTGTCTAACTCTTCATCTGAGAAAAGCAGAGTAGTTCCTCACGAATGTAAAGCCAAAACAGGGCCCCGGTGGTGTTTACACATAAGCAATTGAATGAGTTTACAAGTGTCCTCTTTCTCTGAAGAATAAAGGAAACATGCTGCATTCAACTGACAGAGGCATTTCAACAAATTATACTTCTGTTGCTACACTTAAAACCATATTAATAAAAAAATCTTGGCTTGTTTGTTTTGCGTTTTAAGAAGACAAGAGAATAAAAGCATTTTTGAATGAAAAAGAAAAACATACCTAGATACTTCTGTTAACCTCGATCATTAACTACAGAAAAGACATTGGCATTGCATTTACATTCTAGGTTTCTAATGAGAACTGCACCAAAATACATATAAAATATGCATGTGTTAGAGAAAAGGAAGGATCCTAAAGTGCCTTCTATGACACTCTCTGTGAAAACTGCATCCCATTATGGAAACCTTAAAATCAAGCCCATGCATTTAATTACTTCTATGCATTTATAAAGTTAATTTTAAAGAATTTTAATCCCTACATCTGTAATATTTAGGAAAAAATATTTGAAACTTTTAAAAATGATATACTTAAATTTAGAGAATTTAGAGATTTATTTTGAAAATTCTGAGCTGCTGTTGGACAGTGTAATGCTATGGTTGACCTTTATGGTACCTGAAATGGACTGCTTTTATTCTCAAAGTTGAGTAAACACCATCTGCCATAAGCAGTGTGGTTTTTTAAGATAGATTGTTCAGATATAGTCATATATGGAATACTCGCTCCCCATGATAACTCCAATTAATCTTAGTACATTATTAAATTTTACTCCTGCCAACACTGTAGAGTCAACAAAACCATAGGATAGTAAGTGGGGCTCTATTCTTGCTAAGAAATGGTAAACTGAATTCTTAAATGAATTCTAGACGAATTACCAACCTTTGCCACCTAAAACAATCCCATTCCAGCACAACAGAGAGAAAAGGGCTGACATATAAGAAACAAACAAACCAGCAAATCCCTGCTCATAAACAAGTAACACTTGCTATGTCTTAAAAGTATTGCTGAGATAATTTAGTTTGGAAATTACTGGAACATGACAAACATTGCTCTGTATCATACTATATCAGTGATATTATAATGTTCTGAAAAATAACTGCACTTTGCAGTGTTTAAAGTATCAGATGCTAAATCTTATGTTTTAATGAAAAACATTTTGCATGTAAGTAACTACCACTACTAGTTAGGAAGTACAACAAAAAGAAAAAACAACATTGTGAAAAGAACCAAAGAAGTAGTGCCTTCTTCCTTCTACACTGAGGCCTAACATGCTCTATCTGTCTCAGTCTGGAGCTTGGCAAGCTCTCATTGCATCCAAAATGCTTTCCTTAATTTTAGAAAAAGATAACAGAAGCCTTGTAACCAATTAATCTTGTTATATTTGCATATAAGGTTAGTAAAGTGAACACACTAGAAGTACTTTAGAATGATAAGCATGTTATCAATGTGATGCTCAAGTTTTTCAGCTTTTAATTCATTCTGTAATTTCAGGACTAGCAAAAATAAACATGCTCAAAAGGCAAACATGAACACTACAAGGTGTTAAAATTCACTGGATACTTTTTCATTTCCCCAGTTGAAATATAGGTGAGTAGTTGTGGCAACATCTAAGTACAAGCCATGCTTTTCAGCTTTATTTAATTTTCTAATTATTTTGCTTTTAAGGTTCTTTTCCCCAACACCTCATTCCATGCTATTAAATAACATGAATATTATGACAGTATTCTAGGACTGAAATTTTGGAATACGTAGATCAAAATTCTGAATCATCACAGCATCGCTTTATTGCAGAATTATATGGAATTTCTACACTTACTCAGTGGTTGTCAGTTCTGATAATCTCTGAAGTCTGACTGGACCACTGTGGCTGGCAACTACTGTGAAAATCCTTACTGACGTTAAAGAAAATGTTCTGGTTTTACTGACAACAATTTAACAAGAGATATCTTCCTGTTACTGCTCTCTAGCAAATCCAAATGCTGTAATTAATATTGTAGAAATTACACCAGGAAATCCTCTCCCTCCCCTGGCAGGAACTACCAGAATCTGCAAAAAGATGAATTCAGGTAGCCCTGCATCTAAGAATAGTTCTTTAGAGTAGACTGTGATGTTTTTTAGCACATAGATTCTGATTCAGGGACAGAAAAAACAGCATTTTTTTCTTTCTTTTGACACTGACAGGATCCAAACCAGGGCTACAGTTTCCCTACATATTTTGAAATACTGATCTTAATGATTTATTTGCATAATATGTGGACGTCTCATTTTCATAACTGCTTTGGTGAAATGCAAAGCACTTACCTCTCCCACACAGAGTAAGAAAAGCATTTTTTAAAGAACCAGAACAAAAAAAGTACTTTAAATCTACATTCTATGATTTCAATTCTTGTAACAACAAAGTTACGTTTTCCTATGGCAGTACTTAATGTTATTAAATTAGGAAGATCATCAATACAAGAGAATATTTAAAAACAAATTATGTATAGAATAATATACACTGATGGATAGATGAGAGATGATTCAACTATATCCCATTCTAAATGTAAGGAAAAAATAGATGTTTAATAACTAAATTAAATCCTGAGTTTAATGAGGAATTCAGCAGGTATGATATAACTATGCATTTTAAAGAAAGAAGTTTGCTTTGTTGGAATACAGTTTTGATGCCACTTACACCAGGAATAACAGCAAAATACAGTAAGTGGAATCAGAACACAGCTTTCAATTTGTGTCATAACTCCTGAAAACCGTTTAATTTTTGTAGCAGATGTTCACTGAAATAAGTGCCATGCTACTTAGCCTTCTAAAAACTGCTGAATGAAGCAGCTATACCTAATTGGTATCCCAGTTATCTAATTTGTTCCTCCCAAATTGCAGTGCGTAGGCTGACCTCAATGACCTACCCATGTGTCCTTCTCAGAGGTGTGGATAGATGACACATGGCTTTGGGTTGTTTTCCAGTGTAATTCTGAGACGGCAGGTCTGGCTAGTTAACTTGTGAGCATTTGCAAAGCTTGATCTTGTCTGACCTGCTTAAGAAGCAAAGCCTCGCTGAACTGCATATGAATCAAGGAGCTAAGCTATACTTTGGTTCCCAAGGCCTCAAAAAGTCACGATCAGAAATGCATGAACTGCTATGCTATAACATATCAAGATGATCCCCCAACATAACTCACGCTTAAACGTACACATTGATTTCCACCGTTGTATATGGTTTTGCTTAGCTTTAATATTAGTCTAAAATACTCTGCAAGATGAGACCTCATGTTTTTGACTCCAAGCTGCTGCCACTGGTGCCCATCTCCAGACTTCTGTTTAGAAGCGGGACTACTCTCACTGTCTTTTAAGTCCAAAGCTGCTTTTCCTGCCTCTTTGGAAGATTGTGTTTTGCATATGGTTCACATTAGCACATTAGCAGCACACTTTAGACGCCAAAAGTGAAGCCATGTTCTGGTTACCACCAAGCTTCACAGTGAAGAAACCAACCACAGGTCATGGTCCAAATGAACGGTGGGAGAGCAAGAGACTTCACACGTCTCCAGGAGTACCATGTCTGCCTCTGGCACTGTTGTGCCTGAAGCAGGGAGAGAGGTGATCGCTCCTGGGGCTGCAATATACCCTCTCCTTGAGACATCTGAGAAAACACTTACGCTGGTTTCAGCCAGGCCTCAAGGGATGCAGTAGCGCACATATGCTGGAGGGTATTCTTGCCTCTTTTCCTTCCGTCACTTTGTGAATCCATACAGTGTTAGTTATAATCTAGCATTAAACAAGCAATTTCAAGCAACTTCCTTTCAGATGGATATATTAACAAAACTGAAAACAAAACAAAACCAGTAACAAACCCCAAGTTTCTACCTCAGTGTACAAATTCTTGCAATGCCAGTAAGGTCTTGCCTAGCCATTTCTTCATCAGAGGATATGAGCAAAGTGACGAATTTGAACAACTTCTAGGTTCGTTTGATAAAATTTCTTTAGTTTTTAATTTGTGTGTCAATGAACGTGCTTCAGTGGCAACAGAAAATTCTATCATTTGCTTCCAGAGCAGAAAATACTGAGCAGAAGAATCCTTTAAATACAATGTTATATGTATGAAGGCCATATTTTGGCTATTTAATTTTGAAATTTAATTTCTTTCTCTAGATTATTACATGGAAGTCTAGAAGTATTCTTCCACTTACTCATATAATATAATAACATCTTCAAAGACATTTTTAAAAAATCTATTTATGCTTTGAGTTTGCAATGAACATTTGGAAATGGTAATTATAGAACTGTGATAACTAACTTAAAGTTCAAGAAGACATGATTGGCACAATAAATAATTGGTTTGCTTCTACTTAATCTACATTAATGTAAACAATAAATCTTCTCTTAAATAAAGATTGTATGAATCTTCATTTATCTTTTACGACAAGAGAGCAAAGGTTGTAGCTTAATGAATGGAAAGAAGCAACAAGGTCAGATTTAAAAGCCTCAAAGGTCAAATTTCTGACATCTCTGAACACTGAAAAAACCCTAACATGTTAATTACTATTTTGGTCAAGTCACTGAGGTCTATTTTTTATTTCAAAAAGAAAGGGAAAAAAACCCATAATTCAGGAACTTAAGAACCAGAACTTGGTACAGTCTGTAACATATACTTCCCTATATTACAGACTCCTCACAACACAGAGGAAAAATAAAGGATACAGCAATAAGAATTCCATTTGAGACCTCACACGTCTATTAAGTAGCCAGCATATATTCACACCTGGAAAGGGTTTAGGTAACAAAGCAACAGTGGTCTCTCCTGAAACAGAGACATTGCCTAATTTTGAATTTAAAATATTTCCAGGGATTCCTATTCCTAAATCACCCCAGCCTTGGTGAACTTACAAGTAGTTCTGAATCTTTGCAGACAACAGGAACATAGGCACTGATAAAAGGTCCAGAAAGCCACATAATTTTATTTTACATATGCATTGATTTTTGCCCAAATGGAAGACCTCTGTCATCTAACAGGGTTATTCATAGATTCAAAGAGTTGATCGGGGTCATTAATAACAATAGTAAACTGATCATCATTCCAATAGGATTTGACAATGGCTTTTTTTCAAAGTGGATACTAATGTATTGATGCCTCTGAAGTTCATTACAGCAGTAATAAATCATTAGCCTCCAGAAAATGATTTATAAGTTGGTTAAAATGCATTAGAATGGACTGTCAAGCTACTCTACTGAGATGATGAGGCTGGTACTAAAGAGGATTTTTTTTCAGGTTCTCTAACCAAAATGGTGATGACTCAAAGTAATCATATCACAAAGACAAAAATAAAACAAATCACTGTAATAATTTACTTTAATAGCATGTTTCAATCTTCATAAAAGGGTGAGTGAATTTTACTTTGAACTGCTAGATACATTCCTTTTATTCACTGCTGGCAGCAAACTCTTAACCTACAAAGCTCCAGTACTGACCCCAATGATTATATTTGTGTTTACTTTAACCAAAAGAAGTGTACTCTGTGTGTAACTATGGTTACTCTGCAAGGGTGCCTGTGTAATAACAGTTTATTATAATGTATAAGTAGCCTGTCAAGCATGCAACGCTAAGCCATAAGATTAGTAATGATAATATCACAAGAAGTATATGGGCCACAACTTGATACTCAGAATGTTTATGTTATGCAAATCTGTTACTATATTATATACATCACTGCTAGTTACTACTTAAGTAGCTTAACTACAGCTCAGACCTATCGATACGCAACTACAGAATGTTTTTACTTTCACATATGCTTTTAATTAATACCCATTGCACACAGAACAGTTTATTCATGATATTCAGTAAATTTCATATTAAGTCCAACACTCAGTCTCACACATTCCTCTGCAACATTACTGCAGTAGTGCTAAAGGCTCACTGTGTTAAACAGGGTATCTTAACCAGTCCCCTCCCTGGCTAACACACACAACCTCATTCACAAGGGGCTGCGCAAGCCTCCTATCTCACGTTCATTTTTTGTTCCTGCCTGCTGTGAGCATTGCATGGCCACGCAGCACGGGATGTCTATGTAAAGACCCACACCCATGCAGGGCAAGGCAGGATCATGGTCCTGTCATTTGGAGGGGTGTGGGCATTGCTCTCTTTCCCTCTGGGGCTATGCACAGGATGACAAAGATGGGTTGGAAGAGGCACAGGCGGTCATGCTGCTCCTTCAACCTACGTGCTGGCTAGTAAAGCCAACACTTGGACAGTCACGGATGCTTAGAGTCCAGCACCACTGTGGCTCTGCCTTTCCATAAAAAGACTGGGAAGCGCTCTGTGAACTGCTGGGACTGGTTCCACTGCACAGCCATTTCCCCTTCCTTCTTCTTCTTGCACAGTGTTGTGCCTAAACGTCAGAAATAAGCCCCAAGTGATTTGTCTTTACCCATTTGAACAGTCCTTGCTTGAGCAAGTAGCTCTTACACAAGGAGCCCTTCAAGATTAAGTACATTAAAGGCTTGTCTGTAATGCCAGGAATAAAACAAAATAACGTCTTCTGGAAATACATGATAAGAATTATTATGAACCCTACAGAAGACAACACAATAACATGTTATCCTCTCAGTGTAATTCAATTATAAGTGTGCATTGTATAAGGGCCATGAAACGTTTAGGGCCAGATATTCAAAAGGCCAAGTCTGTATGTTTACAAGCTCAATTTTGTGTTTGCAGTCTGAAATGGGAGGAGTTGTGTCGCTATCTAACTAATCTGGCTTTCATAAGGTATCATTAGAGGTAGAAGTACTTTGGAAATAAGAATGCCTGCAAACAAAAGAACAAGGTACTCTGAATAGCTTTGAATAATACAGTTAACGTCACTAATGTTATAAGCTAATTTCTCTTTCTGTATTTGCTGTGGAATCTCTACAGGCCAACTCTCCTTTCTTTAAGTTGTAAGAAATGCCCCCCCCCGAAGCATGACAGGTTCCTCTGAATGCAGAAAGAGAGGGGTGGGCATGTAGTCAAACTTACAGAAGGTTGGGGGATTTTTTAATTGCAAATTAAAAATGCCACTTTGCACAAAACGGAGCTCTCAGACCAGCGAACATGGATGGGTAGAATTAAAACATCCCACTGACAATTTAGTCCCAAGTAAGCATTCGGTGAGAACCAGAAAATATAACCTTAAAATATGATCATCTTACTCTTAGTTAACATTTCACTGGTGTATTTTAAAAAGCTTTTCTTCCACAGAGGCAAATGGTAAAATAAGGATGCCAAAAGAATAAATGAACACTTGCATATGTTAACAAGGAAATCACCAACTAAGTAACCAACACAGAAGTCTTCAAAAAGCCATGGAAATGTCTAAAACTTTCTAAAAATGACAGAATCTCTATTAGAAATGCCAGTAGAAAATGTTTATCTGATTCTAGTTGGATCCAGTTGATGTGTATGTTTTGGAACAAACCCCAGGTCTTTTACATTGCTATGAAATTACGTCTCACAAAGAATCCTTGAACTATGCCAAGTCAAGGCAGCACTTTTAATACTTGATAAGCATAAATTAGCACAGAACAGAACAAACTACCGGTGGCCAACACAAGCTCAATAGCACATAACGGGACTTTTCACCCATTCAGGACATGGCACACAACTTGCAGGCCAGGGAGAGTTACCTTTAGTATGATTAAAGTAGTGTAAATCACATCAATCTGTACCTGGCAGGAACACTAGCCAAAATTTGCCTAACTGTGCTGCTGTTGCATCCAGATAGAATTCTAGCAAAACAAACCTTCCTCTTGGCACTCTGCTTATGTCCAGTCTTTGCAAATGAGTCTGTAGCTGTTCTCAATTCCTGCCACTGGATTGCTCCTCCAGCCAGGGGTGGACAGTTTAGTGGGCTTGTAAATACATACAAGGACTGAAGAAAGGGTGCAGGTCTCACTGTGCAAGTTGTAAAATCTTCACAATAGTATCTTTATATACAGCAGGAAAAAAGTCAGTAGCAAAATAGGCAACAATCTTGCTCACTGCATGAATACCTCCCATCAACCAAGATCATAAATAACAACTTGTTCTGATGTCAAAGTCAAAGTTCTGGTATGGACTGAAGTTGAAAACTCTTCAGTTAAACAAAAAAGGAAGCAGAGATTAAATGCCTCCCCATCCTCATCCACCATAAAGCTCATGTCATGAAACTTTTAACAAAGCTAAATAAAAGAAGGACAACACCCTATGCATGCTCATTATTGCACCTTTCTGGGGTACAGGGAAATATTACCAACAGAGGAAAATCTAAAATTAAGAACTCCAGGACTAATGAAATGCAACTATTTCCCTAGACCTAACAGTACTGTTTACTTCCTCCGGCAGACATATGTATGAAGAGTTATGTGAAAAGATACTCCGACACATTTCCTGGCACCAGGAATGAGTCTCACATCAGCATTACAGGGCAGATTTTGGACAGCCCTCCAGCTGCTCACAGTGTTCCACCGCATGCCACCACTATGCTCTTCTCCTTCACGAAGCAGTTTGAAGGATCTCCTTCATGAGCACATTTGATTCTTATGCCTCTCCCCAGGCATTTTTGACTGCCATGGGCTCCTTTATGCTGCTGCTATAAACCTGTAGCACCCCTTCTTGAACCACATCAGCAACCAGGAGGATTTTGGTTATCCTGTCCTAAGCCAGCACTCCTCTTGATGGGGATTCCCTTGATGCCATGTACAGCCTAGGGAAAGGAGGGATGGCCCATGAGCAGAAGTGAGTAGGTATACACCAGGACATAGCATAGCACAGATCCACAAAGACATAGTGCAAAGACTTGCATGTTTTTATAGCCCATTCTCTACAGAGGGGAAAATCCTGGCCCTTTATACTCTGTCTATGTAACACAGACGCTTAACACCACCTCCTCCAAGTGGAATATGCACCTGCAATGGTTGGGTGATAAAAGACGTTTATCTCAATCTGCTCTGGAAAAACTGACAATGAATGAAGATGAGAAATCCTCAATTAAGACCTGGGAAGCAGAGACTGACACAAATTTATGAGCTTTTTTATAATATCTGTATTGTTTGGCAGTGTGTTTTTTTCCCCTACTCAAATAGATACAATAAAAATAATCCTTCAAATTCCGCAGTGAGGAAGAATACAGAAGTAGAACAGCTTCTGCTTTCTCAAACAAAAAAACCCCAGGTATAAGGTTAAGAAAATGCATTAACTTCACAATGAGAAAGGTAAACTAGATAATTTATTTGTACAAGGGATCCATAATACAGGATTTTTAAGTACAAAAGACTTTTTACATACTGTATTTTTAATCCCACCACTCTATTTTACTGCACCTTCCAAACACTTACTAAGCCCTGGTAAGGCAGATAAACATATTTTTCCCCGTTTCAGACAGAGAAACTGAGGCACAGACAGAAATTTCTCCAGAAAATGTAAAACCCAAGGTAAGAGCACTTCCATGCACAACAAAGGTCCTACCCAAAGTCCATTAGAAGCATTGCAAGACTTTCCAAATATTTTAATGGGACTTGATTCATGACCTAGAAGACCTAGGAGCAGCTTTCTCTGTCAGTCATTAAGTCCTTCATCTGATCATTTCTTTCATCAATCACTTTAAACTGCCTGTATTTTGGACTGAGACCCTGTCAGAGGAACTATGTGGATTTAATGGAAATGCTATGGAAGCATGAGGACTTCTCTGAAGGATCCTTCAGCAGTTCACCAGAGACATCATGTCGCCATCCTGTACTTAGTGCAGTAGGCAGTAAGGTTAAAGATGGAGATACACACCTGTTCTGAAAACATCTTAACATGATTTTTCAACTAAGAGTAGCTTAGTAGATTGCACACACTTAAAAACCTGAAGTTTCAGGGGTGGGAAATCAAGCATGAAAGACCTCATATTACCTCTTCATATTATCACTAAATACTCTCCATTATTTTTTTTCCATCTTTAAATAGAAAGGACAGATTTTCGCTTGATCTTCTCTATTAGCACCCAAGGAATAATATCTCCTCTCAGATATGTATATATGTTATTGTTGACTGTAATGTTAATATGAAGGCAAAATTCAGTTCTATCATTAAACTTGTAAAT
>VYZW01014923.1:67633-81793 GCA_013401315.1 Balaeniceps rex
CCTTTTTTGGTGTTATGTATGTCTGGGCATTTCATAAAATAAGCCTTCTCTACTGCTTTAATTTTGCTCACTGCTTTATAGCAACTGGGGCTTTGCAACAGTGGTTAGTTCCTCGTTCAATAATTCTTGGTGATGTGCAACAGCAGACAGGATTGACTCTATGTTCTCCAGCTGGCACAATGGCACATTTTCATAAATTAAATTAATTCCTTATATAATATAGCTGTGAGCAAGAACTGCAGACCTGGAACTCTACCTTTTTCTACAAAGCATGAATAATGATTACTTCTTAGGTGGGTGTGTGCACATTCTTGTTTTATTAGATCAGTCTCACAAAAGAAAGATTGCACCATGAATGCCATGATTATTTTTAACATACTATCAAAACCTGGCAAAATTACTAGCTATCTGAGGTTACTAATTTATCACATTTTTAACCTAACTTTATCACCGCAGATTTATTATCTTTTTTTAAGTCAACATCTGCAATGTGTCCTAACTAAAATGTGGGGAATCTTACTGATGGATCAAATTTAAAACTTCTACTTGCCCACCTAATGTAAAAGACTTGAATATGCCACTGCAGCTGGTCTGGAGAAAAGAGGTCACAAACCCTAATTTTGAAATACTTGCCAGTCATTTGAGATGTTCTGTAGGACTGCAATTCCTTTTCTAAACTGCTATGAATTTCAGGTGCCTGTACAATTTTGAGATTTTCATACAAAAAATCCATAAATTAAATCCTCCAGAGGATACTGAATAGTGGAACAGAACATAGTAAGTAATATTGCTACTAAATCATCAGAATCACAAGTGGAAAAGAAACAAAACTCTGTTCTTCTATAAGTATGAATGGAAACAATGGAACATAGTAAATGAGCATGAAAATATCTCCTTGAGAAGTAGTATTATTAATCCACCAGCTTCAACTGAATAATCTCCTCATAACACCTTAATACTAATAACAAAATAAATTATCTGTTTAAATGGAACATTTAGTCTGCATTCAATACAGCCTTGTCATGTTGACACTAGTAAGTTAATAAACAAGTGGGTAGTAATTTAGAGTACGGGAATAAAACATACACTACTTGAATCATCTGAGGGGAAAATACATATTTCCAGTCATCATTTTAAATTGTTAAAAACCTATTAGACAGTAAGATCACAGTAAATACACAACTTCAATATGGTCTAATTCCATGCAATTTATGAGATTTAAGCAAATATCAGTGAGAGTTTTAATTTGGATCTCCCAACAGCTAGACAGGATTATTGTGAATGTAATAGTTTTATGTTCAAGTGGGATTCTGCTGTATTAAACTCTTTGTTAAACAAATCAGTCAAGCTCTCTCTCTGGAATTTTAATTTGCACCTTTGTAGATGAGCAGTGTTTCACTTTTAATGTTTGATTATCAGCATGTACTTTAAAGAGGTAAGATCTTTCCACTTAATATGAGTTTTCTTTCATTTTCACTTGAGCGGAATTATATTTTAGTCCAAAAAGGTTATTATTGCCTTTAGTTATGTATCTCCCTGGGCTTTTAATTTGCAGTAAAAAACACTCTGTAAAAAATGTTGCCATGTTGTCAACTTAACTCAAATCTGTTTTCTGTTAGGCTGACAGTGTTTGCTATCATGTTAACTGCAATAGCCCTGTCCTTTACCAATAGCAGTCAATAGCAGTGCTCTCATGCTCTCAGCAGCATCACCAGAATTGGTTTGGACACAGAAATACAGGTCTAAAACTTATGTGACAGGCAGCTCACGGTGAGACCCTTCAATTTTTTTAATGCTGTCTCACTCTGATTCTTTCCTGCCAGGTAGGTAGTCCATAAATGAGTCATCTCATCCTGATTTTTAGATTTGCTTTCTTACTCTAGTTCTTACTCTAGTTCCAGTCCAGAATTTGAGAAACGCTTCTAAGCCAAGAAGCCATTCCCCTGGCTCCTCGGCCATTCCTCTCATCTGCCGCTCAGACTCCCCATGCAAACTGCATGCACACAACCTCATTTGCTTTGCCAGAAAACACAACAGCGACACCAGGTTGCACCAAGGACTCTGCATTCATACAGACCCCAGGCACTCTCAGTTGATCATGATCTACTGATTCACCGTGCAGCAGCAGGGTTACAGTCGCTTCTCACCCAGGTGTTTGCATGGGAGTCAATGGAACTATTTTCATCAGTAAAGTAAGGTCTGAAGCTTTTCAAAAGATCTTTATTAAATTGTGTAAGAACAATTATATCACTGTCTTAAGTCTCACAAGAAAGACTAAAAGACTGTAGACTAATAATAACAAATCATTTGGGCATTCTTATGGGCTACCAAAAAAAAAAAGTTAAGTTCTTGCTCTAAATAATGCTGTGTAGAAGCCTAAGCTTTGGTCTCATACATCCAGATGGATGTTCTGGATATTCTGGAATGGGCAGGTCTCTCACTCTCTCTCTTTTGATCTCCCTTTGTCTCATGTCCTGATCAGGTAGTCCCGATTCTCAGAAAATATCGCCAATAAAAGATTAATCACAACTGGTGTATTCCAACTTTGGTTTCACTGTTCTGGCATTTTCCAGCAAAAAAACTTCTCTGCCAAAAATGCTCATCCAACTCTGGCTGCTGTTGAATGCCTGGAGAGTCTCAGTGGAAAATTAAACATCTCCTCACTGTTGGATGTAAGCCTACGATGAACATATTTTTAGCAGAGAAACAAGTAGTGAATGCTAGGTATGAATGCGCAACCACTTCTGACCTTCTCCGAGACATGGCTACCATACTGTGTGGGAAGAGAGAAGGCAGGCTTATTTCACTCATGACGAAACCATGAGATAATTCCAAACCTCTCCTTTTATTCACCGCACATTGGCTAACTGTCTCAAACTTTCTTTCAAAGGTAAAATTTAAGTTTAAGTCCTAGCTAATGTCACTCTTAATTAGAAATGAGTAATGACATACCTTATATAAGATTTTATTCTTGACTTCAAAAGGAGCTACCTAGGTTTGTTTGGTGTCTTTACTTTGAAGAAAATGTCTTTTATTACTTATTTTAGTACAACACATTAAAATCAAATATCTCCTGTAGCAAAACGATTCAAGTCCCTGGAACTCAAATAATTTTCTAATAAAAAATGCATGAGACAAATAAATGCACTTTATGTTCCACAAGAAAAGGCAGTTTCAACAGGCTAATGCTCAGAGAAAATTCATTTTATCAACCAGCCATTTCATTCTTTGGTGCTGTTACAAGCTCCTCGCGGTTGCTAAGCAACCATAATTCATCGTACCTTTTAATGGATACTCTGCTACTGCTGAGAACATTAAGGTGAAGAGAATAAATGCCTTGGGTGAATCTTGAAATCTTTCATTATGCATGTCATTCTATTTCTGTAATGCTATAATGCTGAAATGTTTCTGTGGCAGGAAACTGAGTTGTGGTAATTGCATATTCCACTCATACATGTTTTGTAAGCAGAGCAGCACGTACTTGTCTAAAATGAGCTATTTCTAACATGATTGAAATTGGACTTTTCTACTTCTAAAGGTAGTAAATAAATCTGAGGGGAAAAAAAAAAGAATGAGTTTGGAGTAAAATGTCTTGAAATTTTCAGCAAGAGTGACAAAATCCTATGGCATAAATTGAAAGTAATCAAACAGGCTTGATTGTAACGCACAGTGGTATGCGAATGTATGGTACACAATTGAAAATGCAAAAAACACAATAAAGAAACCATATATCTTGTGCAACTTGCATCTTTTTAAAACACATGACATTCAAAGACAGATACATGTATGCTAGATCAGGCATCTCTCTCTGTATTATTAAAACAAACCTCAGGTTTCATCTGAATGCAAATGATTAATATTATGTACATTTCCCACCTCGTTGTTTAGGGCCTTTCCTCCTCTTGAGAAATACTTCCTTATACCAGCCAAGGGGGCACCAGCATGAATACGGTTTCACAATTAGGTTTGTATTTTGAAAATAAATAGTAAAGACATTATAAGGTAAGACAGAGTGCTCAGATACTTTTAATGATGGCTAGCACTACAAAACCCTAAGATGGATTTGTTTCTGTGGGTTCAACCTGCATTTCTGATCCTGATTATCTTCTCTTTCACACCTGTGTATACCAGGTGATGTGCTCTTAAAAAAAGCAGCTATATGCAGATAAGATGTGAGTTAATTTTTCCTTGTTTTGAACATTAGATTCAGGTTTGGTTTTGGTTTTTTATTTTAGAAAAAATACAATTAGCCTTGGAGAGAAACTGGTTACTTTTTTTCTATGTACCTTTTAACTTCACTTTCCTCTTTACATGTCTGGGCTTGTCATTGGAAACGCTAAGGGACAAGCAATATTTTCAGTTCTTTTCCTCAACCATTTACAGCACTCCCCTACCAGAGGCTGGTGACTTCAAACTCATCTTGAAGCTGCATGGGCAGTAATCCTGCGTTGTGCAGGGACGACCGGTCGGAGAGCTCTTACAGCCCTATCTGGTTTGATATTGGAAGGGAAGGACAAAATCGAACCTTTTGCTTATCGTATCAAACATGGTTGAGGAGCAATTTAAAATTCCCTTTGCTAACCTGCTATTTTTTTTACGTGACTGCTGAATTTCTGAGTATTTTGGCAATACAATTCTTTCATCACATTGCATGAAGGTGGAAGACCTCTTTCTCTGAGAACCCTTTTGAAAGCTGTTCCTCAGGAAAGTGATCTGGAGGAAAAAGAAGGGGAAGATGTTGCATATATGTACAAGATGAAGAGAAGAAACTGATAGGGTTGCAGGACGGAGTTAGAGACTTTGCATCAATCTACTCTAAAGTGATTGCACTTGTTGAACAGCACACAGGGAAACCAACACACAGTAGTAACAGGAAAAATAGGAAAGAGTTAACAGGTTCCAAATCAGGGATAATGCAAAGTTAAAATAAATGTATAAATATGTCAAACCAATTTATTTCTTTCATTTTTTTCTTCTTCTCAAGTATTCATACAACTCCACTTTCCATCAAAAGAAAGCATACTTGACTTTTCTTTCCCCCTCTTTGAAAGCGTACTTGACTTTTCTTTCCCCCTCTTTTCTTCTCCTTCCCTCCTTATTCTTTCTTTTGTCTACTACTAGTAACAAGAAACAAGAATGTATGTTTTATAACCACTGCCTGATTATTTTCCAGTAAGTAAAATGTTTCCTTTCCTCAAACCACTGACGTTTCCTTCAAAAACATCCACCAAAGTAAAAGGGTGAGATAAAGGAGCAGTAGCTTAGCTGTCTGATTTTCAAAGACTGTTTCACCCTTGTGAATGTAATTTGCTGATGCAAATCAATCATTCCCTTTGCTCCAAACATTTGCTATGTACAGTTTCATTAGTGGAGTCTGCATGCACCTGAAGAATGGCTCAAAAATTGTGTCTCCTAATGATTCTCCTTGTTCTTTTCTGCCGCTTAGAGGATGGTGATCCCAGTGAGTAGCTACAGCCTGAAGAAGTCTTAGAAGGCAGAATACTGAACCACTTCTGATTGTTCATATTCTCCTCATACAGCAGAGTGCAGGCCACTGTTTGATTTCACTTGGAGAGGTCTCCAGTTCACCTGGAACCGACTGCCCCAGGGGTGGAAACACAGCCCTACCATTTGCCATGGGCTAATCTAGACTGCACTGGAACAGGGTGAAGCTCTGGAACACCTGCAATACACTGATGTTTTAGTTGTTGCCATTGCAATGAACTCCTCCCCTTGCTCCTAGCCTGGCTAGCAACAAGGGGTTCCTGCTATAGCAATTCCCATAATATGCAACTCAAATCCCGGGTTACAACAATTTAAAGGTATTTCCATTACAGTCTCCACTCCTGGTCCCTTTGGACCAGACCATCAGGTTTAACATTGCAATGAACTTGCCCCTGCTCTGGCTTGGACTTATCCACAGACTGCAGTCCCTTAGGGGAGTACATGCTCCAAGTGGAGCCTTATCTATGAGCCACAGTCTTTCCAGGGGTATACCTGCTGCAGCATAGACTTATTCACAGCCACAGTCGCTTTGAGGTGCACCTGTTCCAGTGTGGCCTTCTCCATGGCCACAATGCCATCAGAGATACATCTGCTCCAGTGTGGCCTTACCCACAGCCACAGTCCCTTCAGAAGTAAACCTGCTCCAACATGGCCTCACCCATGGCTGCAGTCCCTCCAGGGATGTACCTGTTCTGCTGTGGGCTTATCCATGGCCACACGCTTTGAGGTGCTCCAGCATGACCTCATGCACAGCCACTGATGCTTCAAGGAGTACCTGCTCCAGTGTGGACTTATCCTTGGGCCACAATCCCTTCAGAGGTATACTTGCTGTGGCACAGACATAACCATGGCCACAGGCGCTTCAAGATGTACCTGTGCTGATGTGGACTTATTCATGGCCACAGATGCTTCGGGGCGTCCTGCTCCTGCGTGGACTCATCCACAGGTCACAGTCCCTTTGACTCAAGCTCACACTGGAGTTCCAGCCTGTCCAGTACAGCAGCACAGAAACAGCAGCAATAACCT
Source organism: Balaeniceps rex (assembly GCA_013401315.1). NCBI lineage: Eukaryota > Metazoa > Chordata > Aves > Pelecaniformes > Balaenicipitidae > Balaeniceps > Balaeniceps rex. The sequence goes on from VYZW01014923.1 coordinate 74,165, forward strand.
GGCCATCTGCCAGCCCAGGCGCATTGCCATTGCTGTTATCAGAATGTGTCCAGGCGCAGCAGAGTAAGATGTACAGCAGTACAGCAAGAGCAAAAGCAAAAAGCAGCCACTAACAAGCACTAGACTCTAATATACAGTAAGGCAAGCAAGCCCCATGGCAAGCACAGGAGCCTGCCAATTAATAGCTAAACAGCAATAACAGCTATAAATTCGATCTAGCACATTCCAATCAAATCTGTCTTTATCTCGAACCCTTCAAGCCCCACGCTGGGTGCCAAAAAGGACTGTCGTGGTTTAACCCCAGCCAGCAACTAAGCACCACGCAGCCACTCGCTCACTCCCCCCGCAGCGGGATGGGGGAGAGAACTGGAAGGGTAAAAGTGAGAAAACTCATGGGTTGAGATAAAGACAGTTTAGCAGGTAAAACAAAAGCTGTGCAGACAAGCAAAGCAAAACAAGGAATTCATTCACTACTTCCCATGGGCAGGCAGGTATTCAGCCATCTCCAGGAAAGCAGGGCTCCATCACGCGTAACAGTTACTTGGAAAGACAAAATGACATCACTCCAAATGTCCCCCCCTTCCTTCTTCTTCCCCCAGCTGTTTATTGCTGAGCATGATGTCATATGGTATGGGATATCCCTTTGGTCAGTTGGGGTCAGCTGTCCTGGCTACGTCCCCTCCCAGCTTCTTGTGCACCCCCAGCCTGCTCGCTGGTGGGGTGTGGTGAGAAGCAGAAAAGGCCTTGACTCTGTGTAAGCACTGCTCAGCAATAATGAAAATACCCCTGTGTTATCAACACTGTTTCCAGCACAAATCCAAAACATAGCCCCATGCTAGCTACTATGAAGAAAATTAACTCTATCCCAGCCAAAACCAGCACACCTACTTAGGTTATCAAAACTACGGGAACAAATAGTGGACTTCCACATGGGAATTACAGATGTGGAATCATAGTAGTCATGTTTCAAAGTCTTCCTGAAAAACATTTTGTTACATTTCTTGGAATCACTTGATCACCTCTACAGAAAGACAGGGGCAAATCCAAGGCTTTGTGTCATCTTAAATTAGAATAATGTCTTAGGTGCATCAATATGATGAATGCTACTTATATCTCTCAAAAGCCATATTACTTTCTCTTGAAACATTTAATTGTGAATCAGAAAGATGCTTATGGTTGATCAAATCCTCGATTCCTAAAGTTAAGAAAACTTATGCTTAGGTAATTCCACATTTCCTTTGGTGCAAACCTGCTTTGGCCAATGTCTTGCAGTTTTAACAAGGGTCAAAAATAATATAATAAAAGAATGCAAAATTAATATTTTAAGCTTCACTGTGAAGTAAAGAAAGAGGATACTTAATATCATTTATCAAAGTAGGAAGAGAACAGCAAACTGAGACCTAACCACTGGAAGGTCACAGCCAATAACGTTTCTGCAAATAGAAATGGTTTGCAGAAGTATCAAATGCAAATTACTGTTTGCTGGAGAATTTTAATAGAGTTCTACGTCACATTATAAAATGTTTAATTGTAACCCCATTTTAATAACACCATCTGATTAAATGAAAAGACGCCTTGCTGATCGCAATTACAATCTGTCAAACTGCATATTTATTTACAGTTTGGTTTCCTAAAACCGTAAGATAAAAAAAGGAAACTCTATTCAGCTTGTCAGCAAACTATAATTATTGTGTATCCTTCTGTCAGTTTCTGCATAAAACTTTTGGGTCTAAAATGGATCTAATTATAACTACATCAACATTTTTATAAATGCTTGCTTTCCCTTCTTTCTGCCTCCCTCCCTCCCTCCTTCATCAGTGAATTCTTTGTTGCAAACTCTGGAGGAAAAACTTCTTCTAAGTAAATAACTCTTGTTTCTCTATTTTATCTTTTCTGTCCTAAGTTATTGTTAGAATACAGAAGACTCTATTCAATGTAAATATTATCTATGGCAGTGCACCTTCCTAGCACTGCACTCAAGCAAAGCCACAGGATTAGAACTCTATTGGGTTTTTTCTGCTTTGGCATTAATGTCTTGAATATCAGCTGAGAAACTCTTTCCAAGTATATCATGTAGCTCATCTTCTACAAAGTCTATTTATTGTCATTTGTAACCTTTCACAAGAAACAATTTGCTAGACAAACAAGAAATGAGTCCAAACGTCTGAACACTAGTGTATGTATCAACCAGTTATAGAAATTATATCTCAAAGAAAGGTCTATTAAATCATCCAGCCCATCTCCCAGCCAGCGCAGGATTTTCCCATACGTACATGTTCCAGTGCTTTAACGCTACCTGGCAGACTATTCAGATGATATTACAGGGGTTTTTTTTCCAACCTTCACCCATTGCTTATTTTTATCCCATTACTTGCAGTGACATTCCTTAAGTATTATAAACATCTATTCCTTCAGCCTAACTTTCTAAGTAATGGCTGATGATAAATAAATATAATATTGAAAATATGCACATAAACAATTTCATAAAATAACACACTATAGCTGAACCTTCAAGAAGAGTTATTTTGCTCAGTGTAGGTTATGGGCTAATACAATCTGGATCATGATTACATGCTAATAAGATTTGGGAAAAGCTCATTATTTTTCTACTGTTTCTTAAATGGTCAAGTCAGCTGTGAACCAAAACAGTCTGAGTTAATATACATCCTCTTGATTATTTATTTCCTAGCTGTTCCATCAACATCTATTACCTATCATTCATTCTTAGATAAATATACATTTTATAAATACAAATATATACATATATAAGCACACTTTAAAAATAAAAATAAATAAAAGACAACTGAAAAGATTAAATGGTCTGCATTAACCTCCACTGACTGCTGGGTTTTATGTATACAGTGAAGTAGGTGAATTTTTAAGGTTGAGGACCTGTACCCAGAGCTTGCCTGAGGAGTCTGTGCAGTTGCCACTACAGGAATTCTCTAAAAAATAAGTTAGACAAACATCTGTCAGAAATGACAAATGTATGGAGTATCCTGCTTTTGGGGAGGTGACCTTTTAAAGTCTCCCTTGGACTAGATTAAGGGAAGGATCTCAGGGTTCCTTCTGGACCAATTTCTGTAATTTGGTAAGTAGCACAACATTAAGGCTGCACCGAGCCAGGATCCAAGAGGTCAGGTTATTTGTGTAACTCTTTCCTGTAGCACAGATTTGTTATACTGTCTTTCATTACATGACAATCAAAATATGAAAAATTGTTTCAAAACAGCACATTAGATGATACTTCTTCTCTTCAGTCCTGTTACAGCTTGCACTAGTTTTCCAAATGTTAGAAAGAAAACCATTTCAGAATTATGATGGCAGAGTGTGGATCCTTATTGACAAACACTTTTACTGACACACCCTTAATCTGATGTAATCTAAAATCTAAATTTTCACAATTTATGAACAAATCAAAGCAGCTACTATAGGGCTATCTCTGTTTCTCTTGAAACTCTGGGAAAGCCCGTGCTAGAGTTGGACAGGATCAACATTAGGCCAGAATATTTCTGAAAATCCCACTGAGATTTTCAGCCAGTCACAGAGCTCCTAAAATGCAGTTCAGAGGCAGAGGCCACAAATGACAAAGATAGTGCAACAACGCCAGCCACAATTAAAATTACATAGGCCAGGTCCTGGGCAGAGAACTTTCCTTTTGTGTGTTTTCCCCTCCCTGCATTCACAAAAGCTGATGGCAAGTGAGAAGAAACACGCGTGCTATGCAACCGGCCCGTAAGGCTTGGGACTGGGAGTCTGGGGCAGTGGAGCATCAAACTCTGTGGTTAAACAAATACTCCACTTCTCCCTAGAGCTGACTGCATTTCAAGGGCAGGCAAAACAACCCTTGCATCTTTTCCATGGCTCTCAAATAAGGCTGCTGTATCACCTCCAGGTTGCACGATAGCTTAAAGGTCTTACCTATCATTATATGCAGTCACAGTAATAGCTTTATATTAGATGTGTAATACATGGCAGTTAATTCCTGCCTTTATTACATTTGAGGACTTCTGCTAGTTCTAATATTGAAAGTTGTCTCTCACCACACTGCCGCCCACCTTTGTGTTACTGATCATCAGACACGAAATCAGCTCCTGGTAATACTTTCGTTATTATGGGTCCCACAATGTAGAGTCATCTTCTTCCTCTCCCTTAAGGTCTGTCTCTTTCAGCCTTTTTCAACTTGGGACTCATCTGTATTCGTATATTGTGAATTACATTTTATTGGGTTTTTAATAAAGTAAATGTCTTTCTATTCTACAATATAGTACTTGACAGATATGAGGGACTGCTATTACAAATACCTATTTGTACTGTTATTAGTACATTACCTTCTTAGCTAATTAGTGACTACAAAGCACTTCAAGACACAAGAAAGGCACTGCAGAGTGCCACTGGCATTATTTTTCAAGTGCTGTGGTTTATTTTTTCTAGAAAAAATAACTTTAAAAAGTTTTGCCAGTGGTTATTTTACACTGTATACTTTCTGTCAGGCAACTTAAGCTGCACTTAATATCCAGATCAGCACTAAGCCTATTGCACTAAACACTTTTTATGCTACTTCATAAGAAAGGGGAGTGTAATAAAATTCATTAAACTGAGATCCCACACTTGAGTATTAAGGCATGTGTAGGAAACTGAAACTTAGTTACTGAGTTAATCTCTGAAATTCTTTATGTGTGAATGAAGGTAATCTTAAAGTGTATTAGAAGAAGTCCCATCTCTGAATAAAAAAGTGTTGCATTCTTATCAAGGGCCTGATCCTGTAAATCCTCCACACACGGGGCTTTTTTTGCTAAAGGACCAGAACATCTAATTTCAAACATTTTTGCAGTTTAGATAACTTTTGTAAGGATGAAGTGAAGACACCTGTAGCCTAATATCACCACTGTCAGGAAGTGGAATTTTGAAAATGGGATACGGAGTAGCCTCATCTTGTCATCCATTAGGTATGCCATGTCTCACTTTAGCAACTAGGATACTTGCTTTAGTAACTCAAATAGCAAAGATACCTATTACTAAAGTTACTAACTGTCAGGCACTGCAACCTCACTCATAACCTAAGGATTTGGTAAAAAATTTTTATGATGCAGCCATGTGCAGTAGGTTGATTAAATCTGCTGCATAATTTTGCTCTAGTTTCAGTCTCTGTTTAACATACAATGTGGATCCACGATTTGGGGAGAAGGGGGATGTTGCAGATGCTACATCCTGTCTTTTACATTCCCTCTCCAGCAGAGGGCTTCAGTGATTAACAGTGTGATACATACTTCCATATATATATACATATATATGTTCAAATATATGCATATATGTGTATCCGTGTATATATGTATGTATGTACCCTGAGTACTGCAGTCCGCATCATCTCCAGGTCACGGAGTGCCACATCACTACTTGTAACATCTCCTTTGTCTCTTTTCCTTCCCAGCAGGTTGGTTGAAATAGGAATGTTGGTTACACACTGATAATATGTAAGATAAACTGTAATGCCTTTGTTCACCTGACTTCAGATGGAAAGGGTTCATTTTTGTGGGTTTTGTAACTGAAAGATACACACGAGCATGCCTTAGAGATGTTCCTCACTCCATAAGGCTTCTTACTGCCAGTACATACTTTTAAGTCCTTTTTTGTAACTCTGTCCATCCATGATATGCACAGAAAATGAATTAAGAACATGCATTTTCCTATCTTTATTGTCCAAATATAGAGGCAGCAGCACGTACAACATGCCATAAATGCAGTTCAAAGGTGTGTGAGTGAGGCTACAGAGATAAGTTCCTAAGTTGCATACATGTGGCTGAAGTACAGCATTACATTAGCAGGGGAGGTTAAGGGTTTACACGTTGTCCCCAGGGAACCCCAACACGAGAAAAGGGCATTTACATAGTGCTTCTCTACAGACTTTGTATAGATGAAGGGGGGAAAAAACAGAGGCAGACATCAAGCTAAAACGAACCTTTATGTTATTGAAAGGACCAGAGGAGAGGTACACATCCGTACATTTTAAGCATTTCTTAACTGCCTTGAGAAAGAACAAGAACAAGGGATAAAAATAAGAAATGAGTTATTTCTTACTGATGATTATTTCTTCAAATCTCAAAACACTACCAAGTAGAATTTTTTCTTCTCTCAGCAATATACTTGCTGCTGCAAAAAGTCAGTGGAAAACTGAAAGAATGATACTTAAAGTTCTGTAAAACCATTAAAACAGATTAAAAAACTGTGAGACTATTAATTGGACTTTTTAAATTCCTTCAACTCAGAAAAATCAAGAAAGCCAAGAATGTGTTTTTTCTCCCAAAGTGAATTAAAAATTTTGCTAAATATCTATGACTCTACATAGGCAAGACAAGGTGAGGAGAATTCACACTCCATTCTAGCAGGTGACACCATCATGAAGCCCTGGGTTGCTGGTGTCCCAGCCTTCAGCAGAGTCATGCAGCACATCTGAACTTCCAGCATGTAAATGGCAGCTTGAGTTAAGACAGTGCATGCCGCAGTGGGACTGGTTTCATCCACACAGCATAGCTTTCTACTCCCTGCACAAGATGGGATGAGATGATCAGTACAGTACAAATCCATGAAGGGTGTGCAGTCTTCTCAACTGCTTTCGAGTTTGAAGGAATGCAAATGCATGCCTTTAAATAATGAAANTATTTCCCAATTGACAGTAAATCAACAGCTTCACTGGTAATTTTAAAAATGAGACCTGGAATTATTCTCAAAAGAGTTCTGGTCATTTGTGTACAAATAATTTCCTACAGTAATGAGCAAATATTTACTTGCTCTGTCCTTAAGGTAAGTTCTTAGTACTTACAGACAGAAAGTATAGCTTTACAGATACTTTAAGACCAGGAAAAAAGCTAATTTCATGAAAAACACTAGCCACAAATATTCTCACAGCAATTCTAGTCCTAGTTGACCTTGAGAAGGTGAGGTCCATCGACAGCCTGCAGCCACATGGTGCTCTCTTCTACTCTGCTGATTTTCTCTTGAGAGGGAAAAACTGTAGAGGTGCCACCAGTTGAGGTGCTACCAGCAATGTTCCCCCTACCATGTATGCATGGACTAATGTTTACTGCCAAGAGCCCCCGAGGGACATTGTAACCCACAGGAAGGTTCTGGGCCCCCCACTGTAGTAGAGGGGTCATTAGACCAGTCCAAGATAGAGCACATCTTTTTGAGAGATGCCCCATCTTGATTTCAATCCTCAGGTACAGAGAAGCAAACACTTCCTGTAGTACATTATCTAAATGGTAAATCTCTATCAATGTTAAAAATGCATGCTTTGTTTCCAGCCTGATTTTATACAGCTGTAATTTCTAGACATTGGATGTTTTAATGCTTTTTTGTAGCACAGTGAAGAGCCTTCTACTAGCAGACATGCAATATGCAGGCATTTATAAAACCTTGATCAAGTTACATCTTAATCAGCTCCTCTACATATCCATTCTATTGTCTTTCTGATGACAAAAGATTGGAGCAGACATCAGAAGTAAGGAAAGATAAACATGATGTCCCAGAGCCCTGGATGGAATAAATCATCCTAATTCTACTGAAGACAATAAAGTTATGCCAACTGACATCAGCTGAAGATTTGGCTGTGCATCTCTATAGTTAGGCTGT
>VYZW01014923.1:84852-100763 GCA_013401315.1 Balaeniceps rex
GTACAACAACAACAATCTCCTGTACTGGATTTATTAGCAGCTGTACTGTGAGTAAGAAATACTAGCTTCATTCCACCTGAGATGAAAAATGAAAAAATAAGTAGCTGTCCGCTTTCTTCACTGTTATACAGTGCCACATTTTGTTTAAGACATTACTCTCCCATGGGCTGCATATCTAAAAAATATAATTCATGAAAAAGTATAATGTAGTTGTTTGGGCTTTGATGAATTGGGGCATAATGTTAAATAATCATTCATTGTTTTTATTCTTCTGTCCAAGTGTGCAAAAAAAAAGCTTTTTATTGCTTTTTTTATATAAGGACATGGGCCTTTGTGACATGCATTTTATTTTAAACTAATGCTTCTATTATTCCACATCTGAATAATTATAGCTGACATCACCTACTCTTCGGTGTCCTAGAAGATCTTTAGCTCTAGTCCACTGTTACATATTTTATGCATTACGTGAAATAAAATACCTCAAGATTTTGAAAATATTTATTTTAAAAACAGCAATGAAATTGTCTGTAATCACATTTTCTGCTCTGCTTTGAAAGCAGCATTATTCAATATGCCAGTGGTCTTTTCCATAAGAGCAACATATTAGAAATTCATGCTGCTCTAATATATCTGAATTCATTGATGTACTGCACTCCCTGTAGACCTAAAGAAACATTTTTGCTTCAGTTTCATATGTCCTGCACATTACCTACTGATGTGGTGGTTGTCAAAACAGTTGTACAGTAGCCTTTGAATTCAAAGTGTGCCTTGACTGTATACTAAAAATGACAATAAACCTAAGTATATACATTATGCTGGCTTTTGTTGCCAGCACAACCAGAGCATTTGGGAAATAAATCCCCTGATTTTATTGACTTTTAACATCTTTTCCACTTTAAACTTCAAACCCAGAAATTTGAAGCATTTCAAGAAACTAAAATCTCTTTTATTTCTTGTAAATTTGCTATAGTATACCATCATGAGCCACATTTTCAAAAAGATCAGCACAAGATTACAAATGAAAGCATTCCAAAAATAGGGTTTTTTTCCTCTATGTAAAAACAGCACTGTGATTTTTAACCCTGGTTTCTTGGGGAAAAAAGCAATCATCTATAGGATATACTAAAGAAGCTGAAATGTCTATAATTTTGTTGATAAAATGAACACATGGTAAAACTCATTTTATAGAACACATCCAAAAGCATTTTTACAGATAAACACACATTCTCACAGGGATGGTATATACATGCATTTGTCTGCAAATGTTAGAAGGGTATTTCTTGCGGTCCTTGGAATATTTCAAGAAAATTCATGAAAACAGCGAAGTGCTGGCAAGTCAAGCCCCAGCTGGAACTGAACCAACCTACATGGGGCTACCTTCAACTGTAGTAAGTCAGGAACGGTTCTCTATTCCATCACATAGAAACAAACATGCCTATAGGACCATCAGTACATCTTCATTAAACAGCTCTATCAATATCTAATTGGATCCACTTAAGAAGCAGGAATAGAAGTCATGCCCATTTTGAAGGAGGACTTTAGAGAGCTCCCACATGTGGCCAACCATGCTGGGGGTGGACCGTGTGTTCATACCATCGTGTGTCACATTCTGCACAAATTCTGTAGACTTCTGAACCCCCAATATCCAGATATAATGAGCATCTAAAGAAATCTGTATGTGACAGCACGGTATAAATTAGTGTGCATGTGCATGTGCGTATATGCCTGTATGTCACCTAAGCAGAAAACAGAAATACACAAACATCGAAGCCAATATATGAACTGACAGCAGAATAATGAGAAAGAAAAATTTTAGTGATTTTTTTTAAAGAGTGGGGGTGCAATAGGAGGTCCAATCAATCAAAAAAACTTCAAAGGCGGCTAATTCCAAATTTAAGTATCAGACACAGTAAATGGCAACGGGTAAAAATCCGTTGTGTAGTGTAAAAAATCTGTAAGAAGCTGATCCCTAAGAAGAATTCACTGAGCTGGTAGTGGGCTCTTATTGTGTTTGTTTAAGCACTTCCACAGAGGAGAATTCTTACAGAGCTTGGGGCAAATCCTGCAATCTTTACTCAAAGGGATTTCATCTGCAGCTTGGACGGAGTGCTACATGGTATGAAACCAGGACTTCTAATGGGGGTGGTTTTGAAGGATTTTTAAGAGGGGTACATCCTCAATTTTCAATCTGTCCAAAATCATGGAAATCCTCATCTGAAAACACCTGGTAGTTGAGATGAAAGAAAATCCTACAGTCAGTGTACAAACCATTTTCCTACTTTGTTTCTGAGCTCACTGTGTTTCCTTTCTCTTGTTTGGCTAGCATTAATTAAGGCTTTGTCTGTAAAAACACCAACTAAAAACCACTCACTAGTTCTAACACAGACAAAAAGGAAGGTATTATTGCTAAAATACAAACACAGGTTAAAAACTGGCTAAAAGGAAGCATGTTCAAAGCAAGAAAAAAAATATAGACCAAATTCAATCAGAGGCACATTGCACTACAGCTGAATTTGTCCCAATATAAGTAAAATTTGCTGAAGATGTGAAATTAATTAGGGATAGAGAACAGCCAACAGATTCATTTCTAAGAATAATTTTTCTAAAAATACTCATTAGTGCCCTGAAAAATGAAGCGAGACACATGGTTTCCAAATACACTAAGCGGTAGTTGATATACCAGAAATTATATGGCACCAAGGGTTTAGATAGATTGGGAAACTTACACATTATTTTCTATGTGAGGCAATATAAAAGCGATTTAGGCAAGTGCTTGTTAAATGGATCAGAGTTTGATGAGATAGTAAAAAGGAAACTTAGAGATGAGTAATATCAAGAGAAGAGAGTCATATTGAAGAAAAAATGTAAAAGGTTCTGGATTATAAAGAAGAGCTTCAAAGCTAAGTAAAGAATGCTAACTCTACAAAATCCTTGTCTGTCTTCATCGATGGAAAGCCAAAAGAACAATGGGGCCATTCTATTCACTGAAGAAGTCACTGAATTCACTGAAGAATTAACTTAAATTATCTCCCTCAAGTTAATTCCTCTCAAGTTATCAAATTCAAATCAGAGGAACTATATACTGCCAAACAGAGTTTGAACTGTACAAAACTGTGGTGTTAACATCTTACCAGTTGTACTAATGTGAGATGTATCTTAACCCCCTTAACAGACAAGCCAGTTTGAGTTAAAACTGTGGCTAGTTAAGAGGCCCTCTTGTGTGCAAAGGGCATGCAAGTTAGGGATAACAGTTGACTCAGCCCATGATGCTTCAATGATCATGCTTTACTTATTGAATGAATCCTCAGAAATGACTGATAAAACTTAGCGCATATTTTCTTGAGGTCTGATTTTCATTTTTTCTGATCTGCACTAAGTCCCAATAGCAAAATTGCTTAGTTATATTCAGCTTTTTTGTATTTGCCCTCAATGCAATGATTCACTGTGATGATCTACAAACTCTCAAGGCCCTTTGTTCAGAGCTTGTTGCAAAAGGTTAATGTGGAACATCAGAGCTTAAAAGAATGCATAGTTTTGAGCCATAGCCATGGCTCAAAAGAGGTCAATTCAATGAAATACTGCTTGTCTTGACTGGAGTGCCAAGCATTTCTCTTACTTTTTCAAGTCCTTTCATAGCTCTGATTCTCAGAACCCCACACAAGATTTAGTTCATGCTCTTTAATGCATGCCATCAGCTTTGTAGAAGTGCAAGCAAAATTCAAAAGATTTCCACGAAGTATATTTACATCTCTCTATAAAAATCTGCCTCTTCCCCTCTCCTCCCATTATTGAACATAATTCTGGGGTCAATTTCTGATCTCAAACACAAAGCGTGCAACATCCTAGTAAAACAATAACTAAGCAGCACATAAGAACCCAAGACTAGCCCACCTGCAGTACAGCTTGTTGGACACTCTCAGAGGGAATGCAGAGCTCCTCAAAAGCAAGGCAGCTTTATTTTAATTAAGTTGCAATGAAGCCCTGTGACAAGGGAGATTTTTGTTGTAAATGAACTGTTTTCTGGCCTCCACAGCCCCCCAGACCCTGGCTCTGGGGCTTTTAGTCTGAGGGGCTGATGGGGAGCTGAGCCTAGATCCCCCAGCCCACAAACCTCCATATGCTGCCTCAGCTCCCAGGCCTGATTTTTTTTTTTTTTTTAGGTAATGTGATGGGGAGCTAGCAAGCTGGAAGCCTAAACAGCCTCAGTTCCTAAGCGCAGAGCCTCCCAGCTGGGACACGGTGCCGTAAGCACTGATCCTCCAGTGAGAAGCCCAGACTGTTGGATCTCTAGGAACGGTGGATCCGTAACTTCAGCTGTACAGATCTGCAGTTCCTGGACAGTCCATCTAGCAGAGTCCAGTGAGCCCCACACAATGCCAGGCCCCATCCACTTCCATGGGATTTTTAACTTTTTGGCTTAGAATTGTACATTGACGTGAAATAATGCCCTCTGCAAAATGGTCTTGTCTGGAGCTGCTATGCAAAAAGTATACTAATTATTTGCAGAGCCCACTTGAAAATGTAACATGTAAAGTAGCTCTGCAGTTGTTGCAAGCAATTTAACATTCAAAGAAGTGATTTATAATATCAGGCTTCCCAAGATTACGACCATAATGACTATCTGACAGACTTTATAAACAAATCGTCCAGTCATTTCAATTGGATTCTGGCTGGCTAAGGACTGGGAACTGTAAAAAGGCTATAAGATTTGGCCTAGAATCAGAAATAACATTTGCTGTTTTCCAAACGTGCGGTAAACAAGAAAGGAGATATTAAATTTTTGTACATCTCTCAGCACATGCAAATGAGAATGGAAAAAGCCTCGTCAGACAAACACAGAACAACGGCCATCTGGATCCAAATCCTGCTCCAGAGGAAGTCAAAGCCTTGAGCCTCCTTTTGTCATTATTTACATCCGTGTAAAGCAGGAGTAATTCTACTTCGGCTGGTAGGTAACATCCTGGCTTTGAGGAACTCAGCTGTAAAACCCCCACCACCTCCAGTGGGGGCAGGATTTGACATAGGGAGTGCGATGTAAAATCCAGAGTCAGGCCAGCTTGCTCTATGACTTGAGTGGTGCAGGAGCTGGCCCCTCAGAGGATTTCAAGCAGGTCTTATTTCCATGATTTTGCAACGTAAAGTAGTACAAAAGGGAAACACTAAAAATGCTTACCACAGAGAGGGAATTGGAAAGGAGTGCCCCGTCTTGGCCAAGCATGTTGGAAACTGTAATTTCGGGTAGATCCATGTTTTGTGGGTGGAAAGGAAGGAGGCCATTGTGGTTCATGGGATGACACAGAGAGTGGTACCCAGACTCTATCTCATTCAAGTGCACCAGGGAGTGGTCAGGCAATGACGGAGGAGTTATAGGAGGTATGTTAAAATCTTCACTTTCAAGACTTGGGCCAGGAAAAGACTGGAAAAAAATACAGAAAGTGCTATGAAAATCATATGAATACTGATCAAGAATAATAATAAAACAAAACAAACAAAAAGAGCCCAACTCACATACTTCTAAGCAGGAGCTTCAATTTAACAACGAAGAATATTTTAAACACCCATATATTATAACAGTGGAGTTCCACCATTATGTATGGAAGAAAAATTGCCTCCAAGGCATGAGAATCTCTGATATTTTCACGGCTTCCATTTAGAAAGAGACTTTTTTTTTAAACAAGCTGAATTCAGATTTCAAGGGTCCTATTAAAATTTTCCAAGAGTGTTCATCTAGCTGAATACCTTTTTCATGGGAATTGTGGAAAAGGAAATGCAATTTATAAAATTAACATTGGCTCAAAATGGTTCATAAGACTCCCTGCTACTGAGATCAAGAATTATATAGTGAAGAAGAAAGATACCGCTTTTAGGCTTGCAGGAGAACCATGCATTTGTTCTGCTACAAAGAAAAACAAATAAATACAGAAAGAGTACATACTTTGCATGAATATACTTTGTGTTTACAAAAATACATTTATGGTATCTCAAAACCACTGATTTATCCTTTCTTAATCTATAAACTCAACAATATATACATTTTGTCAGTCATCTAAATGAGTTAATCCACAAAGGAACTGTTTAGTCTTTTGTTGTCTGCTGCCATTAAGTCATCCAACTCAATCTGATCCAAGGAAAAGCCACAGGCAAAGTCAGAGTAATGCACCAAGGTGGATAATTGCTATTATTTATCTACATTCTTCGTACAGCAGGTAGGCTCATTTGGGGGATAGGGATGGGTATGCTTATATTTCTTAAAGGAAAAAGGTGAGCAGGGTTAGATACATGATCCAAATCAAGAGTTAAAGGGATCAGTTGCAGTGGTTCAGTCTGAAAGCCTGCTCTGCTTTTCTGAGAACAGCCACAGTTCTCATCTCCTTTGCAAGTGATCAGTCTTTGCACATCCCACGCCCACAGTCACGAGGTTTATAGCACAGAGACTAGTTCCACCCTTCCTACCCCTCTGCGGCAATGCAGCCCTGCTCTGAGTGCTGCTTTTGTTAATTCTGGAAATGCAAGGATTTAAATACATTCTTATCCTGCAAAGTGTCTTCAGAAAAGATGAAAAGGAGGGCATAATTTCAAAAAGCAGCTATTAGAAGAAAATGTTTTCCCCAATACGAGTCTGCAAATGGAGGACAGTATGGTGTATGAAATCATGCAGAAGGACAAGGGAAGAATCAATGCCCAATTATAAACAAAGGGTTTTTTCATTAGTCATCACAGTAATACTGTCCTCCCTGATACCCGAGGTTACTCTCCTCTGTACGAGCGTGGATATAAAAACTTAAATCAGACCAACAACAAGCAGTGTTACATGTTTTCAGCGAGCTGCTGAACACAGAAGAGCCTACTCTAGTGTACATTGTCATGGTTTTGGTTGCTTTGCTTGTTTCCCAACAAGATTTACATCTCTGTTACCAAATATCTTACTGTGAAATAGAACAGGAAGGCTAGACTACAAAGGACAAAGTAAAATTCCAAAGAACAGGACAGGGAGAGGAAAAGGTCTGGCAGTGATATCGCCATCCTTATGCATGAGGACTTTGATTCTGCCTATGCTTTCCAGCTGCGTTTCTCATCTCCAGCACAGGAGTTTGCTCTCCCCTTGCCCCTGCCCTCTCCTTAATGGGAAGTTGGTGTGAGTCTACTGCCATTGGTAAGTCATATTTGCCCCTGCTTTTGAGAAGCCATGATGCAGCCATCAGTGGAGACGTCTTCAAGGGTGGAAATACATACAGTAAAGATAGACCCTCAGTAAATGGAGAGGACACTTACCCATGACAAAAAGAACACATCATATTTACTCAGCCACAATGTATACACTGTGCAAAACCAAATAAAACTATTATGGACACTGTATATAGTAACTATTTGCTAATTACTATTATATTAAATCAATGATGAAAAGAAAAGTGTCTAAAGTGAGCTTGAGGTCTAACACCACAATAACAAAGCAGCGAGGAACAGAAATTAAGGAAGGGACAGCACCCATAACGCTCTTCTGGATCAGCTCTATCCCACACAAGTACACTTAGATTTGGTTACTGTAACCCTGATGATCTTAGATCCATGTAACCTACAGCTACCAAGAGGGACTCATGAGCTGTGAAAAGAGGACATTTTGTATTCAACACTGTCTTTTCTACTGTCCAAAAAGACTGATGGCCTCAAAAGAGTTTTCTTTCCCATGATTTTACAGGTACAAAGAAGTGTTAACTCAACATTTGTTTTCTCTCTCTCTCTCACTATCCTACAGTGAAAATGCTTTGTGCTGCATCTTTGCTGAACCAAGATGTCTCAACAACTTCTAGAGGAGGAAGAGAGATCTGCCCTCCTACTTTCCTTAAGCAAAAGCAGGACAAGGATCTACAGTATTCTCTCACTGCTTCTTTAACAAGAAGAAGGGACTTCAACCTACATTCGCTAGTAGAAGCAAATATTCCTAAACCAAATATTGACAGGCTGGGTGTGCCTACACCATTAACACTGGGGGCATTCAGCAAATCTGCTGTCTTATTTGTACACCCTTTCTGCATGTCATATGTGGATAGTCCAGGCTTTACTTTAGTTAGACTTTGATTTGCTGCATTTCAAATTGAACTGCCATTAGGACATTAGCTTCAATTATTAAGAAGGAAGTAAACCACTAGTGGCATAAAACTCCACAACTCAAGTTGCGTCATGTGTAACTATATAATAATGTTATATATATATAACATATATACATGCTTATGGGCTAAGCATTTTAAATAGACGGTTGCTCTCTGATTATTTTAAAAAAACCATACCATGGTTATTGGTTGCAAACCAGTTAGAGTGTATTTGATCCCACATCACCTACCACATCACTGCCAACTACACTTAAATAAGCTTCTTAAAGTAGTAGGAGTAGTGTAGCAAAAGCAATAACAACACACCAAACCAACATATAATTCAAGCACTAGTACTTCCTAGAATGTTTTTTCTTTTCTTTTTTCCTCTTTTCTTAAAGACATAAACTATTTTACTGCTTCAATAAAGCTAGGCAGAATCCAAGCCATATGCTAATGGTATGGACAGATATTTGAAAGCATCTGCAGAGTGCCCTATTCACCTAACATTTTCAGCCAATTTGGTATTTCCATACTTAGTATGTGTGTATGTAACACATACAGACATAACTTCATCAGGGAAGCTACTTCAACAGTAACATGACAGTACTCCAGTTTGTTGTCCAGGAGCATGGTTCAGATGCTTGTAACGACTTTGCACACTGGTACATCAGAAATGAATAACCCTATATATATTTGCAGCAAACCCAACATATCCCAGAAACACGGCTGTTGCAACTGCACGTGGAGGGAAGGAGTGAGGCACATGACACATGCTTGTCCTGCTGATAGCAGCTATAAGCTTCAAACACCCTCTCCCACTATCCTGCCATCTCCCTCCTCACCAGTGGGAAAGCCTTCTTGAGGAACCGTCTGGAGTTCCCTTGATGCAACTGATCCAGTGCTGGCAATGGGCTCTCCTGGAACACCGTGTTGTTATGCAAAAAACATTTAAGGGAACTCCAGTGCAAGGCCAGGCCCAAGGTTTTCCCTGAAGCAAGAGCTCCCACTCCCAGGCCAGTCATCATCCTGTCCTGACTCCTGGGCTTTCTTAGAGCATCTCTTCTTCCAACCCAAGCCATTTATCCGGAATTTCTAATGCAACAGTTATCTACCATCAAAAGCATTTAAGGGAAGGCTACACTCCCTGTATCCAATTACAATTCACAAGTACAACTCATACGTATTAATAATAAACGGTGGCCTGTAGCTTCAGCTCTGTTAGGTTTTTTTTTGGGGTGGGGAGAAAGGTTAGGGTCTCCCCCCGCCCCAAGGCTTTTTTCCTTCATAGTTGGATTTACTATCAGCAGGACTTTCTCTATTCAGAAAGACACTGGAATAGCTCCTTTTCATTCTGCTGGTCACAGAAATACTAGCAAGCTCGCCTTTTTACTTTTGAATCAAAAAAGAGCAGCGGTAAATGCTTTATTTACTTTATCACAGAGCTGCTATGAACTTTGCCAGTGGTTTCTCTTTCATCTCATGACTGTGGGAGTGGATGAGGTGTTTATCAGCTCTTCAGTTTAGTGGAACTTCCCGAGATTCCAGAGAGAAAGCCCTCTGCAAAGTAACACCATTAAATCCACTGCATAGCACTGAACAGACACAGGCTTTAATTTTACTTTATAAATGATGCCGTGATATAAAGAGGCTTTTCATTATGCTTGTGTTTATTATAAGCAGATTTCAGTATATTTCAGATGGGAGCTACACAGTGGGAACCTCAGAACTGACCATCCTTAAATTTGGGCTATTTACAGACATGAAACTATGAAAAAGCTGTTTGAATCAAGGATGCCTTCCCAAATCTAAAGGACAATATTCTATGTTTCTGGTTAAATATTTGTTACATTTCTGCCTTAAATGATGGAAATTTCATAAAGCAGATAATCTTTGAGATGCCCAGTCTGCGATCAAGAGACCTCATTATCTATGCCACCTTAGCCTCTAATTTTATGAGAAAAGCTTGCCAGAATAAAACGATATGAACACTTAACCCTGATTCACTGTCCAACCCAAGTCCAGGCTTTTGTTCCTGAACAATGACCTCGTTGGTACCCTTCAATTTATTTTTTATGCCACTTAGCCTGGCCAAATCCAGCAACAAGCTATGGAAGGGGAGGCAAAACTATGGGTAGGGAGGTGTATGTCAAAGGTCAGTTCTTTACTTTAGCAACACGTAACTCAAATTAGGGCTAAGCATCCAGCTATGCTAATAACACACACAGAAAATTCTAGAATTTCTTTTCGAGGAATCCAGATACTCACTCTTATCAGAAAAATAAGGGAAATGCTTGCACAATCTGCTGCCTAAGAACCAAGGAAAAGGGAGTAAGGAGAAACAAGGAAACAAAAATAAAGCCCCTTTTCTTAAGTACTCTACACCGATGACTGCATATTGGCCAGCAAAACTTACGTATGTTTCAAAATAATTTTAATAGAACTTTAAAAAGTAATGAGAGAAGGGAAATCAAAGGAGATACCTCAAACAGACTGACCACAAGAGGCAGCAAGCAAACATCCACTATAAATCCCTCTGGAAAGAGCACAATCATTACTATATGACAGCACAGAAGAAAACATACATTAAGTAAGTCTAATTCGTGTGCTCAGTGGTTGCATCAGTCACCATGCATATACTCAACAGAATCTGGTATTAGCAACAGTTCCTTAAAAATTGGGAATTTGCCTATAGATATTAAATGAAATGAATGGTACTGCCAACTATGTAGAGCGTGTCTTAATTTTTCATTTGCACCAAGGCTTCTGCATCTGAACTGTGGAAAGATGCCAGTTTTTAAAAGATAGATGCTTCAGGCTGTCTCCTCTTCTATTATTGAACACATTGTTACATAACTGAAATACTTATGAATCGAGAGTAATGTAAAAACAATGAGCTCATTAGAAGAGGAAAACCGGCAACATACCTTATGCACATTTGAAAGTTAGGATAATATATTTGACAGCAGATATTTCTAAGAGTTTTAATAGGATCAACCTTATCTCTAATTTCTAAACGGAGGACCTTCAGAAGCAAGTGTTTTTCAGCTTCTTTTGTCTCTGCATGAACAAGGCTTGATAGCTTGAGACTATAATGCATTACTGTGGAAACCTTCGGTCTGTTACATAAATCATCTTAATACTCAGCAAGAATTGTCCAACAGTGCCATTGATATGTTCAAGTCAATGATCCTGCAAACAATTTTTTTGTGTTTCTTCATATGGTAGACAACAGCAATAAATCATATTCATTTAAAAACACACAATATACTAATTTATCAAGCAACAGCTATCAAAAATATATTACAGGGGAAGGTATAACTTTTTTCTATTGTATTAATCAATTTCTCTAATTTACATCAGGTAAAGGGCAAAGCCTCAAGCAAAACATTAATTTTCCAGTACCAGATGAATTCTATTTTCAAGAAGGAGAATGTGCCGACAATGATATTATTGATTTAAAACAATCACAATTTCAAAGTTAACAGAATTACGGAAAAGAGTAGACTGTTTTTTAAGATTCCACTCTTGAGAGTCTTTTCATTAATTACATTAATTTTATATGTATACTATAGCAGTTTGCTGGGAAACGTGTTTTCAATGCAGGTTTTAAATTGAAATACATTTTAAAGATGGCAATAAGTAGAAGCACAAATATTATAAAAGATTACAAGATCTGGGCTCTGCAAACACCGATACTGTAATCAAAGCATTTAAACTTCCCTTCAGACAAAGACCCAGCTGTGCACTTTTCCTATTTAGAAAGTTTGAGTAAATTTCTAACAGAAGTGCAAGCCTTTTTTAGAATTACTGATCAACCCCCTAAGCAATTCCTTAGGAAAACCCAGGAGCCTTAGGCACACACAGAGCATCCTTAGAGCCCCAACCTGGAGTCTCGCCCCGCTCACCAGCACCACCCTCCTACCCTCCTTAGTGTGTGCCCAGTGGGGACCCAAGCGCAGTCGTCGTTTGACACCCTTTTCACTGTTCTTTCCTGAAAAGAAAGGCACTTGGTCCCCCACACTGTGTGACAGTTCCTAATAGTGCAACACCCAAAGAGCAGCACGGGGTGTCCTTTAGCAGGACCCCTGCATAAACACAGCTCCTGCTTGTCCAGTGTTTTGGGGGTGCTGAAAGGAGGGGGAGAGTTTCACCACAATAGGTTTATACTATGCTACCTCCTAAAGACGAGTAGAGCAGCTCCCTCCCCTCATAGCTACTGCTTCAGGCTGTTTACAGAGCAGGAAAAGGAGGCACAGAAGAGTATTCACAAGATTTTCTTTGCAACAATGGGAACAAATTGTTATTATCATTATTATCATTATTGTTGTTCTTCTTATTATTATTATATTTTAATGAAAACTAATATTCTTAAGGCAACTTGGGACCTATTTGACAGGTTTTGGTCCGTACTATACCGCAGGCAATATCACCTATGGTACAATCTTGAACTTAACACTACAAGATATAATTCTATAAATTAGTCACTACATTTGCTAAATATTCTTTTTCAACTAGAGATAAAAAGCATATCAAAAATAAAGCACTTTTTAGAGACCCTCTCTGCAAAACATACCTAAATTATGCTCACTACAAAGCACTGGGTAATAAAACCAGCAATATGCATATTCAATAAGTAGAATTTAACTTAAAAAAATAGGAGTCACATCTTCACAGATCCTTCTGCTTGAAAATACAGATGATACACCACATTTAACCTGTCAGAAGCCTCATTAGTATCATAGACTCTAAACCAGCAATCAAGACAGTGCGTTCTTCACATGTTTACATTTTTAAATGCTCTTAAAATAGCAGTAGTATAGATTTACATTTAAGTATTTCTGTTTAAGGGGTAAATATTCTGTCTAAATTTCCAGATCCCTTCTGAGAAAGACACCTAAAGATAAAATAATGTTATACCCAAGGCACACAATGATGAAGGACAAAGAATCCTTTTCTTTTCTGGTTTTTTTTTCCTTTTCTTTTCTTTACTTAGAAAAGCTTGGGAACAATGGATTGCTTCTCAGTATTCAGAAGGACAGTGGGTCCTACTTGTGTTATACCTGTCCTAAATAGCTGTTGAAATTTCCAGAAAAATGTCTGATTTAATGTAAAATGTCACCACTTATGAAAAGGAAGATCAAAACAGAGGCATGGCTACTCTTCACAATTCTTCTGATTTTACTTCTGTTTAGCCCTGGGCCAGTCACAGGAAAAGCTGAAAGCTGGGAGATATGAAAGCTCCCAATTCCTGTCAGTGGTCCCACTGGCTTTAACGCCTAGATTTTGGACCTAGGACTTTATAGTAACAAGGCCAAGGAAGGCTCAGTATATGAATGAGTAAAGATTATTCAAGCAGGTAAAACTGGCAGGATCTGGCCCTCTATTAATAAAGTGTCATGTAAGCAGTAAGACTGCTGAGACCTCAGTAATAAGCTCAATCGTACTAATGTTGTACCAAGTATCAGTAGTGTAGTACCTATTAAGACATTTTTATAAACTGCAAGAAATATGCGAGCTATTACAAGATATAATTCTGAAAAACAGACTTCTATGTAAGAAGCCAATTTAAGAGGAAAACAACATAAACAATAGTAACTTGTGTGCTCAAGTGAAGCATCTTTTTAATTTTGAGTAATGAAGATGTCAAGCCAAATGCTAGAGTAGTTTAACTTAATTAGGTGGCCTATTTTTCCAGGCAGCCTTTCATTTCCCATTGAAAACTCAGCTTGTATGCAAGGCAACAAGAGCAATTTTGTCTGTAATGAATACCTCTGGGACTCCACGGAGTGATCATTTGAATGTTACATTGAAGACTGGTTTGAGTAACTAGTTTGGGCTTGTTGAGATGCCAGACTTTGTAAAACTAACTAGATTAATCAAAGCCTGGCATCTTATCGGTTTATTCGGTCAGAGGTCAACAGGTCAAACTGACTCTACCGTGGCAGCCTTTGCCAAAAGGGACAGTATAATAGTAATTGGTCTAATTTGTAGTTCAAATTTACGTAATTCTTCCAGACGTTTTATGGACCAAAAAAGTTCATTTTATGTGAAGCTCGGTTGAAAAATACTGCCTTTAACATTTCCCATGGTTACGTCCCGTAATTCATCCACACTGCTGACCTGTAGAGTTTCCTGGAAGGGAAACTACATAACTAAAATATATGATGTCTATAATCTGTTTTCACATGCTAAAAAAGTTGTACATGAAGGAGTAGAGGGAAACATTTTGAAGGATATTTTACACTGGTTGCTCATTAAACAGAAAGTTCTCTCATGTCATGCACAGCAAAAAGCAGTGCATTTTCTCTTGTGAGTGGGAAAAAATACCTCTGGCTTTTGGACAGAGAATTCATCATTTGATGATTGATTTTCTGTTTACCTTTTTCATGGTAAAATAATAGCTTTTGTTATTTTTACTTTGTTGATTTATACTGGGCCTCTCACTGAAGTTGCTATCGTCCTGATGCCACAGCTAAGACAAGATGCAATGTTTACATTACTTCCCTCCCATTGGCAACTCTTCAGAAAAATACTTTTAATTGATGCACAAGATCGCTGTGTATACACCAGGGCCAAGTTCACAATTTTAGCATTACTCTAGCAGTATCTGACATTTACTTCTAAAGCCCCAAACTTCTGGAGCAAGGCAATTACCCTCCAAACCTGCTTTGATTAAAAAGTTTTTAGCCCTCATGGTTGTAAAGAATATATAAGTCAAGGTTTCTACAGCCAGAAGACAAATAGAAGGATGAAAAATCTGTTATACTTTCCATGGTTTCTGATATGATCTCAATTTTACAGATCCATGCTAATGATTTTTGAAGGCTGGAGAGGTACACTTTTGTTTATACAACTGTAATTATGGGTATGTTTGCTTAGGATCCTTAGGGAAAAGATTTTGCCCTCTTTAGTGTTTTTACAGCATGTGCTATAGAATAGGCATTAAATGAAAGAAGCATTAAGTAAAGGCATATTTAAGTAACTCATTTTTCAGAGATAAGTAGGTCATATACATTTCTTCTTGTGGTCAGAGTACGAGTTCAATACTTACTGAACATAACCCGAC
The DNA here is from genome assembly GCA_013401315.1 of Balaeniceps rex. Lineage (NCBI taxonomy): Eukaryota > Metazoa > Chordata > Aves > Pelecaniformes > Balaenicipitidae > Balaeniceps > Balaeniceps rex. The sequence continues at coordinate 100,009 of VYZW01014923.1, forward strand.
TAAAATCAATTTGGTTAAAGGAGGGTAAAGTTGAGGTATTTGATTACAGAAAAAATTAAAAATATTCTTGAATACATACGCTGTGCATGTGCATACATTTTGCATTAAAGCTAAAGACATTCATCCATACTTATGTAATTCATGCCTGCAGAGAAGGACTTTGGGGGTACTGGTGGATGACAAATTGGACATGAGCCGGCAATGTGCGCTTGCAACCCAGAAAGCCAACCGTATCCTGGGCTGCATCAAAAGAAGTGTGGCCAGTAGGTCGAGGGAGGTGATTCTGCCTCTCTACTCCATTCTGGTGAGACCTCACCTGGAGTACTGCATTCAGCTCTGGAGTCCTCAGCACAGGAAAGACATGGACCTGTTGGAGTGGGTCCAGAGGAGGGCCACAAAAGTAATCAGAGGGACGGAACACCTCTCCTATGAAGAAAGGCTGAGGGAGTTGGGGTTGTTCAGCCTGGAGAAGAGAAAGCTCCGGGAAGACCTTATTGCAGCCTTTCAGTACTTAAAGGGGGCTTATAAGAAAGACAGAGAAAGGCTTTTTTACCAAGGCCTGTAGTGACAGTACAAGGGGCAATAGTTTTAAACTGAGAGAGGGTAGATTTAGACTGGACACAGGAAGAAATTCTTTACAGTGAGGGAGGTAAGACACTGTAACAGGTTGCCCAGAGAAGTTGTGGATGCCCCATCCCTGGAAGTATTCAAGGTCAGGTTGGATGGGGCTTTGAGCAGCCTGATCTCGTGAAAGA
>VYZW01014924.1:6025-18983 GCA_013401315.1 Balaeniceps rex
AGTAAATTGCTATATTTAGATCATCTCTATTTTAGCATACCTTTAGATTTATAGACTATCTCAACTACTAAAATTTGTAGCTAGTTTTATAACCATAAAATTTGTAAAATGTGTCTGACCTTTCTGGATGGCACTACAAGCTTGTAAGCTCTACTAAATATAGCAGTGAGCAGTTCAAATTGTCAGCCTAAGTTCCATTTGTTCAATTTGTTATGTCAGCTCATAGGTATTTTTATGAAATTCAGGGATTCAAAGACTCACATCAGAAAATACCTTTCGACTAACTCAGCTTCAATAAAATACCATCTTTCACTTTTAGGATGGTCTTGTATAAGATTTATTTTCAAGAAAGCAGTTAGATTAAATCAGGTTCTAGAGAAGTAAATTATGAAATCATTTATTAACTCTAATCACACTCAGTCCAGATGCAGAAAAGATACTTAAAAATGTCGGTAAACAAGTTATAGTCTATGTAAGAAAACATGGTTAACAATCTCATAGTTTTTGGTGAAGATGTGAAATACCTTAGAGATGAAAACCAGGCGTTACTGAAGTTGACTGAGCTGTCAGAGAAACACCAATAACACAAGTTAGACAATCCACTTAACCTCCACTGCAGATCTGGCACAGTACACTGTTTAATTAGGGAATCTGATGGGGCAAGTAGTAACACTATCAGCTCTGACATATTCCTTCCCATCATTAACAAGGAAGTCTTTTGCCAGAGAGGAGTAGGCATACCCTATTCCCAAAGAGAGTGCAGCATCCAGACAAAGAGATTTTGGCAGATGCTTGCCGAAGCAGAGAGGGTGCAAGAGGCAACTTCTAGGCAGCAGCACTAGTAACCAAGGGGGCTCTTGAAGAAGAACTGCTGGGGACAGAATAGTGTAGTCACAGTTACGTTGGCTTTATCCTGCCTTCTCTCTCAAACTACTTCAGAGGAACTTGAGTCAGACAAAAGAAGTCATACACCAGGGCCCCGAACCAAAAAATCAAGGGAACCATTCCTAAAGGATTACTCTCCAGCTCAGCTACGCAGATGAGAAATTAAGAGCGGTGTTCACACAGGACTGGAGATCAGGGTCTCTGATAAACATAGTGCTAAGATTAAAAAGTATTCCAGATGTAAATGGTTCTGTGGTCTCTGTTAACAAGCAATTTAAATATATAGCATATATTTCAAATATATGATACAGTCATCATTCTTAACATAGTTATCCTTTTCCAGGAGTTTTGGGCAGCTTTCAGAAGAGGAAATGAGCACAAATCCACTATNCTCCCTGAATGCAAGATGGCTTTTCTTTCATAAAGCTTACTGCAAGAAAACAAAATTCTTGGACTATGCCTACTTAAAGAACATTTATACTTTCACAAGTCCCATATTCACAACACGTTTCTGTCTGAATGACAGTAAAATTCAGATATAGGAGAAATAACTCAGATTTTCAACAGATTTATCTGTGTAATAATCTGAGCCTAGGTTGTTACAATATTGATATACAATATCAATAAAAATCTGAAGATAAAATACAAATTATAAACTAACAGTAATAGATGAAGGTACAAGTTTAAACACTCAAAAGTCAAGACACTTCTAAAATATAAGACAGGCAGTTAGCGATAACTTCTCAGCACTATGTAGCTAGAAAAAAGCCTGAAAAAGGCAGCCTTTATGATTGTGATATGAACTCTGGCTGTATGTTGCCTTCTGTACCCTCTCCTCCCCATCGGTTTTTCAGGAGTATCAGGAGATCAGAGCACTGCAACCAGAGTAACTTGCAACAAGCATTAACGAATTCTCCAAAGGGACATATTGAAAACATCCCAGGATGACAGAGAGGAAAAGTGATCAGAGATTCATACTCGTTAAGTATTTGGCCTAGATTTGTCCATTAGTATTTCTTTGCCTGTCCTGCTTGTTTTAACACACTTAGAAAAGTTCAGATAAGGAATATTTTAAAATGGGTACTATTTTTCTACAGCTTTTATTCTATACATTCAAGATGTTTATGGGAATCTTAATACGGAATATCGTGACTTTAATAGCTTCTTGGCTTGGTATTTCCCATTGGACTGACCATTCTGAGAAAAAGTATGTTTGTCTTCCCAATTTCCTTGCTTTATCTGTAAAGCTGAAGCTATGTGGAAAAGAGAGTCTGTAAGAACAAAGCATCTATTAAATTGTAGAAAACAGCTCTGAAGGGGCCAGAGAAAACTACCCTTCTTATAGATATTTGCTATTGATAAATTTTCTTTCTTTTTTTTTTTAAACCTGTCTCTTACTGTCTTTGCATCTTTTCCTCTTCTTCTTCCCCCCTCACTTGATTGACAGGATGCACTACAAACTCTGCCCTACTCAACTCATTGCTTCCTTCAACTCCTCATTCTCAGGTTGAATCCCTGAATCCCTGACCTTACTACCACCAGCTTCCACCCCACAATGATATTATTTATCTCCAGTGGTCTCCTTACAGGCCACTGATACCTCCACCTCCCAGCAGAGACCCGGCAACACCAGAGAAGAACTCAAGATAATATACCCATGATGTAGTTTTGTCCATCCCAGACAACTCCTGCTTAGAATACCACAACTCATACCATCTGTGGGTATGATTTACCAATTGAAAACCAGTGAAATACACACTCACAATGAAGCTAACTTATTTCTGTTTATATGGTCACATAAATCCCCTAGTTAGCAGGAAAAACAAGATTGCACTACATGTGGAAAAGAAGGGGGTGCTAGTCTTCCACACTAGGTGTAACAGAAAAATTCCTGCATATGGGCAAGAAGCTTCTGAAAATTACAGCTATTGGTAGGGCTACCAATTCCTCCTTTTTCAGCCTCCTGGCAGCCAGATCACATAAGTCATTGAACTGTGCTTTCCCCTTCCTGAAATATAACATCAAGATCTCCCTATTTACAATAAGCATATAGATCATACCTATAACAAAACTAGATACTGAACCTTAATAAGGCACAATTTTGCAGAAATAATCTATTTTTGAGTCATCTGCATAAATAAAATACAGCAACTACCTAAATTTAGCTTTAGCTTCAGATGAATTACACCAGTACTAAATTTAATCATATTCATTGTCTCTGTATTACTTTACCATGCCAGTGATAGAAACTGCAGTATATGTTAGAGCATACCTCATTAAAAAAAAATAGCTTCCAGCTCCTGAAACTTACATTTGCATTATTCCCAATATTGTATTCCATCATAATGACATTTGAAGTGAATTCAGAAAGAATTGCTATTGTTTGAATGAATTACCTCCTCTTATAAAGAAAAGATTGCCACAAGCATAATTAATCTGAAAGTACATCAGACAACATTTCTAGTACTTACTGGTAGTATTAATGAGATTTACTGTAGATTAAATTAGTAAAATTGGGAATAGCAGGTTAACAAACCTTTGTATTCATGTGTTCCAGGAGATTTCAACAGACGAACAACAACAATCTCCAGAATACAATTATGCAAATACTTCATTATTTTCAATTAGTTTAAGTTAACTCTATATTAAGCATGCTCACAAGAGCAAGAAGTTGAATGTGAAATGTAATTTTTGTTTTGATATCAGTATTGTTATATTTGAATCTTTTTTTAATGATGAGACAGAATTATTTGACACTTGTTTGCCATCTTTTAAATCCATTTGCTTTTGTTTGAGAAAAAAGGCAAGCTGTCTAGTCATTTTAGCAATAGAAGACACAATAACGTTGCAGTTTCATGTCACTGTGAAGTATTACTGGCTATAAAGGTTAACTATTTCTCTGTCATCCAGTAAACTGGAAGTAAAGAAATGATGACTGGGGGGTTTCATATACATGGTGACAAAGGCAGTGAAAATAACAGAACATGGTGGATCTTTTTCTGTTCAAGGGTTACTGACTTAGCTGCTACGTTTCAGTGGACCTCCCACTAAATTCTACAGTCATAGAAAATACATCTGAAACAGGTCTTGCAAGTCATTTATGACTTCAGTCCTGTTTCAAGACAAATATGGGTCATATCCAAGTCCTTCCTAACTGGTATTTACCTATCCTGACTTTAAAACCTCTGAGAAGTAAGATTTTAAAATCTACTTTGCTGTCTTACCATTAAAAAGTTGTTAATATTTACCTGCATCTATCTTGCTGCAATTTAAGCTTAATGACTCTTGTTCTGTCAATCATACACATGGAGAACAAATTAGGTGCTTCTGCTACATAATCCAAAGTCATTAAGCTCTAAGATGACTTGTCTGGATTTCTAACCTTTTGTTGCTTGCTATTTAGCTCTCTTAAGATGGTTCATATTTTGCTTCAAATACACTAAGCTAGACAAAACTGTGGCCTTATTAACGCCATGTGAAGCAGAGACATTATTTTACGCATCATCTAAGCTACAGTCATTTTCAAATACAGCTCAGCATGGCTCCTGTCCTTCTTGCAATAATTTAAAACTGTAGAGTCACATTCAATTTACAAACCACTGTAACACCAAAATTCTTTCCTGAAGTACTGTTACTAATCAATTTATCTTCGCATCCTTGTTTGCGCTGTAGTAGTCCCATTCACAGCATCTTGCATATGCTATTATCAAAATTAATACTAATTTTAAAATTACTACTCAAATCTGCAAAAATTATTTTTATATTCAAATGCTATTCTCCTGCACATCTGTACACCCTCTCAACAACCATAATGAGAAATTATTTTAAACAAGAATTCCACTCTGCTGCAAGCAAAATAAACCATATGAAATAGAGCAGATTTGGACTTACAGATGAACAGGTCCTGGAACAGGCCTAGGGTTAGGAATCAGATCTCAGTTCTTCCGCCCTCCAGCTCTGTCACACACTCAACAAGCAATGATGAGCAACATTCATTCTATAAATGCTTGATACCATCTGTAAAAATAGGGATAAACAATTCATGTTTATTTTTAGATACCTTTCTATGCAAAACTATACATGTAAGACAATATTTATAAATGATATGCCATGCAATTATTATGTTTATATAATAAAGCACAAATTATTTTAATACCATCTGGATTGAGCAGGTGGAAAAAAAAAATAAAGTTATGATGGAAATAGACTAAGATTTTAAAATCATTCCAGAAAATTCAGGTTACAGACTCTGATCCAGGATTCGGATCAGAAAACCACATTCCTTCCAGATATCCTCACTCCACGTTTTGAGAGTGGTTTGAGACTGTGTTCTGAGTTCAGGAAAACACTGCATTAGAGGTTTAAATCCATCTCTGTATAGCTGAGTATACAATATTAGTGTGACCACTGGACTTAAGTGCTTCCTGAATGAGTATGATTTAAAGCGGTTTCCTTAGCAAATCCATACAAATAAAAGGGAAAAGGAATCAAGATACAATGACTTTCCTGCTATCTTAAGAACCACAGAATTACAGAGCGATTATATGCCAAATGCTGAACATATGAAGACAACTCAGTTGCTAGTTTTCCTTCACAGTATGACATGACCTAATGATCCTTCAGTGCTTTTTATTTATACTGTTATTTTTCCAATGAATAGCATGAACTTGTTTCTTCTCACCCCCTAAGTAAACTTTTATGACAATTCACTTGGAATGATGTGTTGGTGTTATTTCTCTAGTTCCTCTATAGGAGATGTCCTGGAACATCTTTATCTCACTGACTCATATGGATATGGTCTGTCATGTCCAAAAAAGTAAAAAATTGAAGAACCAGGGCACAAGCACTTTCCAATTGTCTGCAGCATTTATTCTGTCAGTGAAGTTCTGGAAACTCACACAAATATGACAGCAATGGCAAGACTCAGGGATATTTGGAAACTTTTCACATTGGCTCCTCATAGTTTAAGTTTCTCACTTTGCAACCATATGTTTGTTTCTTGATTCTTATCCATTATTTCCTCTCTCTGCTGTGTAATTTTTAAGCTCTTCTTAAATAACTAGTGCTATGGATATACCTGCCTGTGTTTTATGTCCTGAAAATGTCTTTCTGTGACTCTAAAACCCCTAGACCATCCTTCCTCATCCACCACTCAGCCAGATTTTGTGGATATCAGTTAACTTCAGGCACCCAGCACCCAGGATTGAGTACAATTAACAAGAAAAGTTTTAAAGTTTAGGCATTTGCAGTGAGATGGCTTTAACTGAAGTATTGTTAAATATTAAAAAGGTCAAAATAACCCCCAAAGCAATCTCAGGTTAAAGCAAAGGATGACTAGTCTTACATAAAACAATTTTCAACCTGCACATCTGTGGTGGGTTGGCATTGGCCAGCTGCCAGGCGCCCACCCAGCCGCTCCCTTACTCTCCCTCCTCAACTGGACAGGGAGAGAAAATAAGATGAGAAAGCTTGTGGGTCAAGATAAGGGCAGGGAGATCACTTACCAATTACCGTCACAGGCAAAACAGTCTTGACTTGGGGGAAAAGTAATGTATTGCCAATTAAAATAGAGTTGGACAGTAAGAAACAAAGACAAAACACAGAACCCCTTCCCCCTACCTCCCCATTTTCCCAGGCTCAGTCTCACTCCTTCATTCCCAAGCTCTACCTTCATCCTCCGAGCGGCACAGAGGGATGGGGAATGGGGGCTGCGGTCAGTCCAAAACAGTCCCCTGCTCCAGAGTGGGCCCTCTCCCAGGCTGCGGTCCTTCAGGACAAACCTGCTCCAGTGCGACTCCTCCACAGGCCACAGCTCCTGGCCAGGAGAACTGGCTGCAGCATGGTCTCCCCTTGGGCCATGGTTTTCTCCAGGAAACACCTGCTGCAGCATGGCCTCCTCCCTGGGTGCAGGGGAATCCCTGCCAGGCACCTGGAGCTCCTCCTCCCATCCATCTCCTCTGATCATGGTGTTGCAGGGCTGTTTCTCACACTTTTTTCCTCACCCCTCAGCGCCACACGGTGTTTTGCCCTTTCTTAAATGATTTCCCTGAGGTGCCACCACCCATGGCTGAGGGGCCGGGCTGTGCCCTGTGGCAGGGCCGCTGGAGCCGGCTGGAACTGGCCATGTCCGGCACGGGGCAGCCCTGGCCTCCCCTCACAGCGGCCGCCCTGCAGACCTCGTTGCCAGCGCCTGGTGTGCCATTACGTGCTGTAACTTCCACATTACGTACTGGAACTAGGGCCTCAAGCTCCTGATTTAGAAATTGCTTATAATATAGTCAGCTGTACTGCATAACAAATATCCTCCTGAAAGGCAGGAGTTCACTGTCTTGAATGCACAAGTTCCCTGCAACAGGGAATTGACTGGGCCTCGTGGCCCTGCTCTGGAGAAGGCTAAAGACAGAGCACAAATATTACCTGTCAGAGGTAATACTGTAGAGCTAGAAATGGAAATCTGAGCTAAAATAAGATATTAAACTGTTAGCTACCACTAAAAGCGTGAACAGTTTTGTTTCTTTCACCTCTCTCAAAATATTTGAGATGCTTGAAATATGTTGCTAAAAATAAAGGGTTAGAGCAAACCATTATTGTTCAGGACACACCAATTGGCACAAAGGGCTACATGCCACTGTGGTAGAGATTACAGTCCACACATCCTCCTCCTGCCTGCTATAAATTTGATGAAAAAAACATGTTTTTTTTCTCATCAGTGGAGAAAGAAATAGGAATCACTTCAGCTGAAGCATAGTTATATCACAAAAAAAATTGCCTCTGTAACTACCTTTTTAAAAATGCTTCTAGTCTTCCTCAGATGGCATTCATTCCTACTGCAACCTTTTAATAACAACTTCGGAGGCAAGACATAAATAATTATTGCCGGTGTTCAGAACAAGTCATACCTGATCCATTATTTAATTATCTACAGATGAGAACATCACTAACAGCAGTGTTTCAGAGACAACTAGTTGCCTTCTCTCTGTTGTGTTTAATTTTTAATTGTGAAACCGCATATGGCAATGAGTTAATCTTAAAATAGACAATTACCATTGTGATAAATTGTTCTGTAACCATAGCTTGCTAAAATGATACATAATGAGCTTCTCTTGTTTTGTGCAGGGTTGGATAATTGTGAACACTCACAAAAAGAATCTTTATGGACATTTCTATCTGATGAATATTTTTAGATCATGAATGTTATTTGCTTTGAAACCACTTCTGTCTTCTTTTGCGCTGAAGAAGAAGGTTACTTCATTTCTCTGGCTTCTGCATAAGTAAATTTAGTGGGATAGATAGGCATAAAAAGGTTTTCCTGTCTTACTCTGATTTTCTGCAGGTTACTGCCACAGCATTCTACTTGTGCAACTGCTATGCATGGCTGAATTTCCTGACATTCACTATGCGATGTTCTGACCAGTTAAAAGATGTTCCCCATTCTGCCACACAATAGAACAGAAAGAACAATCTCTCTTCCTGGTCTTACAGATTGTCTAAATGCTGTTATGTTCAATAGGCACGGCTCTAATATTAAAGTTGCTGGGCTGTGCTTACATAAAATGCACTCATTTCTGTCCTTGATTCTACACAAAGACTCACCCACTAAAATAACTGCTACATAATAAAAATGTAACAGAGTAATATGAAAATCACTTCTAGTGGCTGTAAGTCTAGCAGCAAAAAGTGCACCATTTCCCACAGGTAAACAGGAAGATTGAAGGAGTTATAATTTGTATTAAAGACACTGTAAGACTTGCATATATTCACGCACTTCCCCCAAAAATGCAACAGTGAAGGAAGACATATCCCTTTCTTGTAAAAGTCATGTTGCTACAGAGGGCAGCCCATTTCATCCTGGACAGAACAAGGGATGTGTCAGTGCATTTTGTATTAGGTGCATAACCACAACGCAGAGATGGGAAGTAGAACTCTGAGATATATGACATCTTCTGTTTATACATCACTTGTTTTCCATAAACTATGAAAATGCGGGACAGATCTAAGAAAGCTAAAGGAACTGCGAATAACTACAGAAGTCACTGCACTTGCCAACTTAAACCAGTGGCTGGTCCAAGGTTTGTTACTTGGATTGAATCACCGGTTCAGCTACATTTGAGAAGCTACATTTCAGACAGCAGTGTCCCTTTTCTGGAATACTGAGCTATAAAACAAACTTTATTGAAAAGGAACATAGCACATAATGAAAAGAAAAATGAATTTTTACAGTAACTAACTAGGAAGTGTTCTTTGCAGACACAGAGTTGAAAAAGACAACTGTATTTAAGAATTTGGGTTAAACAGAAATCTTCTTTTCCACAAAATTCTCCATTAATTTCTTTACTTTATCTACAATTAAAATACTATGCTTAGATAAAGCAAACCAGATCCTGAGCATATCTAAACAGAGAAAGCTGCCAGCAACTACAAGAATTCTGGCTTACTAGGTTTTCTCCAGCACAGTGCACACAAGGTATTACACTAGTAACAGGCTGCAGCTAAGAATAAGAATTTAGAAAGCTGGGATTAGCAAAAGACTGATATCTTCAGTCTTCTGTAGTATCAACTAGAAGACCAAAGTCATTCTTATTCTTAAAAACTACAACTTTGAGATTCTAATATGTATTTAGAAATTGGTCTACCAAGAACAAGAAAACATGTAGAAATATTTTAAAATTAACATCTAGAGGAACAATCCTTCATTTTTTATGGAAAAAAATGTAAGTAAGTAGATCCTGTAACTGTGTTTTACTTGACTTTTTCCAACTAGACAAAATGACAATCTTTAGTTTAGCTTATGTATAGCGGGGGAGGAACAATATTTGCTTTTGTTTCTTCCCCTTTTTCTCCATAAAAAAGGATGAGCAAACAAAAATGGTAATATTGTTTTGGCAGGAAATCCTGCTATCTTTTCATTTTTGGATCTGTTTCTAACACAAAATATTTTATCTTATCTACTATTACGAATTCTATGAAAAAGTAGAATAATTTCATATTCAACATTCAAATCTTTAACTGAATATAATCAAATAACAGATAATTTTGTGTTGATGTCAGTCCACTGAGACTAGAAAAATTTAATTTAACCTATTGCAGAAAAGCAATATTTTCTTTCTTAAGGTCATATCATGCCCACAGGATATATGCTTACATTGAGACAATGCAAAGTTCTACTAAGTAGCACTACAGAGCTAAGCTTCTCCCTAGGTATATTTCAGGTGGATTTTGGCTTAGGGTGAGGGGTAAGTAGTCAATAAACAATACTCAGAAAATGCAGGAGAAATTGTATCAAGTTTTTGTACCAATAGAAACACAAAGGTGAGAAGGTTGGCAACTCAGGTGAGAAATTGATAATATACTGATAATATGAATTTTTAACAATTACACATCCAGTAAAATATAAAAGATGAGCTGTATTCTCTTTAAGACATGGCTACTAGCCCTAGGCCTGTGGTTTTGTCAAAGGGGAGAGAGACACTGCAGGGAAGAAGTCCAAGTGTCAAAGTTAGTCTTTGGAGAAACCTCTCCTCGTTGACCAGAGAAACTACTCACCCAAGCACCTGTAAACTGCTCATACGCACTCAAAATAAAACAACAACTTGCAAATGTCTCAGAGTTATCATTCCTGGAAAAAATCCAAATTTAGCAGTTTGCCTATCCATATTCAGAAGTATATATAGTAAGTACATAGTAAGCTACTCCTAATGTAAAGAAGAAAAGTTACTCCAGTTATGTCAAACTTCTAGCTGTGGTCTAGAAAAACCTCTGAAGGTCTGGACTAGCAAAAAAATGGTATTTGTAGGAAAACGCGGGAGATATTCACTAGAAATAAACAGCATATTGAGGTTGGTAGGGTGGACTGGATAAACCCAATAGAGGCAGGAGACAAAACACCTGGCTTGAATGACATCTAGACAGCCCCATCCGTACCTCATCTGCCTACACACACACTCTGCTTCTTATTCCTGCTTCAGAAGTTTGAGCCTGAAAAGAGAAACCTTGTGTCTTTAAGCCACCCCGTAGCTATCTGATCTAGGTCTGCTCTACTTTTATTAGTGGATTATTCCTATTAATCAATTGACTTTGTTCTATCTTGGGAGACATCAGTTCAGAGAAGTTTCTGTCCTTGGAGGCTAAGCTGGAAAATCAATTTCCCTGGGTTCTAAGTAGGACAGTAGGAGCAGGAAGAGAAACAGGATTCAGGATAATCTTTCCATCCTGCAGTGACTGCTGCAGCCTGGCTTTTACATGATTTGTGGCACAGAGCCTGACCAACAGGGATTTTATTCAATTCAATCTTGCTGAGCGCTGAAGCTGAGATCCACTACAAGAATCTGAAACTCTACAGGGCTTGCTCTCCACTCCTCATGATGCACATTGTTCATACCAAGGTCTGTAGACGTTACTCTAAGCCTTTAAGAAGGGGGGAAAAGGTGAGAATCGGATCCCCTAGTCACAGTAGATTCAGCTTTCTCTGCAGTCTGTCCAAGGGAAACAATCAGCAAAACCCACATTCTGACTATTGAGGGGTATTTTCAAAAAAATCAATCCACAAATCAGAAGGAGGAAAATTTAGCAAGAGGCTATGAGATAGGAAATAAGGCCTGAGAAGAATAATGAAGCAAAAAAAACACACGGAAAAATGAGGAACATTGAAAAGCAGCACAGTGACAGGGCGAGGATTTAGGGATTCACGTTCTCCATCAACCTCACTGATCTTTTACCTGAAAGTAGTCACTGAACTCAAGGTTTCACGAGCAACAGTTACAGACAACTCCAAAGTATGAGAGTACATCAGAAAAGTGAGACCTTACTTTGAAACAAGCAGGAACTCATGACTGAAATAAGTAAATTTGTCTCAGTATTATTCCCCCTGGGCAACTCAATTTTTCTTTCTTTCCAACAGTAGCAGCTTTTAATAAACAGGGAGTGCTCACATGCACATACATACAAATGGAGGCGGGCAGCTTTATTTGGAGCCTTTTGAGACCAGTTTGTACGCGTTCTGCCTATTAACTTGGGCTATTCTGATTTTACTCACACAGCAGGGATGTGGTCATTAATATTAACAACAGCATTGGGCAAGCTGGGGTTCAAGTCCTATTCAGAACAGAGTGACAAGGGGACACTGTCAGTCACACAAAAGTGGCACTAAATCTAAATATGTAATGAAAAATGTTATGTAAGTAAAAACCACAGCACAGAATCCAGACTGTACAACAAAATACACTAAAAAAATCCACGCTGTATTGTTTCGCTTACCTTCCCCCGCAAAAAGCCCAGCAGTTTTCTTGTGCCATAACACAATATCAGTTCGACTGTTGTCCTTAAAGCTGCTTTACCATCAACTACATATGTGCCATTTTAATTGAGCCAAAACCCTGAATAACTGGTTTCACTGTGCTTGTGAAGGGGAAGAAGAAAACCCATTTCTTGCAATTGTACACAACTAAACTTTAAAATGCCTTCTCACAACACTGCAACTACAGCATCACCGTACATTGATTTCTATTTAAGTGGGCTTAACGTTTCATTGTGGAAAGTGCTATATGCAATTAATTTGATTTACTTTGCACAGACCACTTCTGAGCACTAGAACAGTGGAAAGTGTTCAAGTAACTGACCAGGCACTTTGTCTGAGCTTGGTGAAAGAGAAAAGCAGAGATTCCTTCCCACCATCAATTTTCCTGACAGCCCATCTTCTTTCTGTGTTATCTCTTTCAGCCTTTTATGAGGAAGGCTTCAGTAAAAGATGTGTTTCAGTTAAAGTTTTGCTGCCACTGCAAGACTATCTAAAGAAAAGCATCACCTGGGACCAGTATAGAACCTAGAAATATTACTGGAGGCTTTTGGGGTTTTTTTGTGTGGATATGGGGGAAAATGCGTATATACAGACCTTTTTTTCCCTTTCATAATTCAGTCTAGTCTGATAAATATATTGTCATCCTGTATTGATCAGTTATATCAAATGAACATACTTCTACAACTTGCAGCAATGAGGACGGCTTTAATAGACTCCTGATAGAGTTCCTATTCATTTTTTTCTCTCTTCTTTGTGATAAAACATTTAGCTGTCAGTCTC
>VYZW01014933.1:5928-17007 GCA_013401315.1 Balaeniceps rex
ACTTTTGTATGGATCTCTTGCTCAAGTGAGACATAAGGACATAAATTTTTATAATCCTTGGCAGTAAGCTGTTTTGAAAAATTAGTAATCTTTTCCACCTCCTTTGCCAGTTGTCAAAACTATCATGATGATAATTTACTGTATTAAAGAAGGTTAATTTTATAGTTAAAATCCTGGGCTAGAACTCAGGAGGTATGTTTCCATTATTTCTGCTGTGGAATGCTCACATGGATTTAGGGTAAGTTGTTAAATTTCTTCACCTCTTTTTTTTTTTTAATCTGTAGATGAGGGAGAGGCCAGGTTTTGGTATTCTCAGAAGAACATTCAGCTTGCGTCTCAGTGGGGGCATAGGAACAATACTGCAGTACGAATAGAATCATTTTTGTCTTGAAAGAAATGCTCGTTTAAACACTGAATTACTGTTTTTACTGTCCTAATTGGCACCTTCACCTAAGGTAGCAATGCTGTGTTCACAGAATGTGTGGCAAAATGAGCCTCTACCTTGCTTCATGTAATTTCACTTCAGGTTTTTAAAGTCTTGTCTTGTAATTGCTGCTGTGTGACACTAACTGAATGGTAAACTTCTAATATTTAAGTATTACAAATCCGAACCTCTTTTCCCTCGCTTTCCATAAAAACATGGAGTGAAACCGTCACTGTGGATTATTTGAGGGAATCTTACTAATTAGAATTGCGTGACAGTTCAGGCTTCTGAGCTGTCATCTGTTCCATCGCCTTCCCAAGCGCTGGAGGTTTCAGTAGATTCAGGTTTCATAGTTGTCTTAAGTATCTGACTTATTCTGGCAAGAGATCTTGGGGATAACATTCTGGGGTCAAATTTTTCAGTCCTGCATCTGTCTGGGCAGTTTTTCTGCTTCTACAAGCAGAATTTGGCTCTCATCTAAAGTCTAATCTTTCATGTCCTTCTCATGCAAATGAGCTTGGTTGACTCCAGTGGATCTGCTTGTGTGAATGAGGACCAAGTTGTGGCATGCATCTTTAGGCTGTGAGTTCCAAGATACTGGCTTTGTGGTTTCTCTTACGAACACTGGATACAAAGTTTATAGGTGTTTGGATTCTCACAGAACGGTTTGGGGGGAAAAAAATGAGAATGTTTTGAATGAGCAGTAATTGAAAGTATGAAAGCTGTTTGCGTGTTGCGTGAAGGTAGTCACCTATAGCCCTCACTAGCATGACAGTATAATTGGAGCTCTGTGAACTTTGAAAAAGTCGTTTAGTTGCTAACATTACTATGATAAAGTATGTCTGTGTAGCGTGATCTCTGCTCTTCAGTCGTTGAGGATGCCAGTACAGTTTTTGGGTGTAAATAAGAGACTTGGGAAAGAATGCCATGCAATGCATCCCACTCCTGAAACTGGAGCAGTGGAAATTTGTGTAGAAGAGGAACATGACACAAATGCTTGATTTTGTTCGTGCAAATGAGAAGGCCTTTGTGATGCAAAGCAGCATCCTGAAAAGACGAATGTGCTTTTTTGGTTGTAAATATCCCAGTTAAATACTGCAGTAATTGCAAGCAGAGCTTGGCATTTTTCCTCTCTATTCTCTTCATCGTTATATTTTAACAAGTTCTCATGAGACTATTAAAACATCTTAGTTTTTGGAACATGTGGCCTAGTGGGGATAACTCTGTCTACAGATGCAGTGGGTTGGCAGCTCGATTTTGCATGTCTTTTCATTTCCCTCCAGATCCTGTGACCCAGCATAACCTTTGGTCTCCCTCTGAAGGCTGGGGTGAAGGAAGTATGAGCAGGTGACTGATGATCACTGTCAATACAGCCTGCAGACAATATGGGAATTACTTTAGCAGTCTCCCACTCCCTTGTGCTCCCCCATCCTCTCTTAAATCAACAAATGCAAATAGCAGCCTCCTCATTTGCTGCTATCTCCGGGAGGCTGCCCAGGCAGCATGGGCTTTGTTGCAGTCCTGCCTATTGAAAAAAGCGGCTTCAGCCCTAGGCAGAAGGAAAAATACCAAATGGGACCTGACCCCCCCCTTAATGGTTAATGCTGCTAATATTTGGTCCTCTGGCGTATACAGGGAGGCAGATGCTGAGATAAGAGTACTTGATGTGTGTGGTTCAAGAGGGCAGCCTGATGTGGTTGGAGCTGTTTGCATTGTTACTCTTTGTCCGCTAAATGTCCTACTGGAAGGGAGTAGGGATTGCCCAGTGTCCCGAAACTCATACCTGTGCTCCTAGAACCTGTTGACGTTGCAGTTAGCTGTATATTTAACCTTAGCTGTGTCTTTACTGTGCGAGAATAGAAATGCATTTTCTAGATTTCAGCATAGGCACAGGCACAAAGAATTTGTGAAACTACATTTCTTTACGAGGTCGTGACTGTTTTGTTAAACGCGTAGTTGTGTGGCACAAATAAATACAAATAGCTGTATTTTACACTGGTGTAAGCAGAATACAGGACGCAATACGTAGTACTGTATTGTACAGCGTACAGTTGATATTGTTTTGCTTTCCAGATGTACAGCTTAACGCGAGTTGTCATTCAGCAATTCGGAGACATAAGAGTAATGCTGTGCCAGCATTTGGTTAAAATTCTGTTCACCTTATTTTAAGCTGTCATTGCATATGAAAATAAGTTTTGGCATACATAAATAAAAGGCAGGTGATTACTTTGCACATCCAGAAGGTGGTCCTTCTCAGATACCTAGGGATATCATGTCTGTATTTGATGTATTAGGATTGCAACCAGCCATAATGAAGAGATTTCTTCTGAACTGCCATTTAGGAATATTAGATTAGTAACCGAATCAGACAAATAGCAATGTATGTAAATGCTCCCACAGCTTTAAAAATGTGTGTCAGTAGTACTTGTATTTTATAAGAAGTCTGTTTGCAGTGTGTATTTCATTTTACTGTGACATTTTCTACTGCAAATACTTAATAACAGTTAACTCCTGAATAAAAATTCAGAATTAAAGTAACAGTTGTAAAGCTAGGTGCTGGACTGTTAAGGTGAATATCACTCATAGAGCTAGACGTTAAAACTGTTACTCAATCTTTAAGTATGTTCTTTTATCAAGATCTCATTTCAAATGTATCTGAGTTTTGCGTTTTATTTGCTTACCAGAAAGCCTCAACATAGTAATATTTTTAGGAGAAGAAATATTCCAAATTCACAAAAATCCAGGAAAATTAACTGTTAGCAGCCCCCTATGCTCCACTTTCAGTATGCAGTAGTGCTTTGGATCAGGCACTGGTGACTGACACAGTCAAAGCCTGCTTGAACCCTAACTTGCGATACTTCTAAGTTGTGTCACATTAAGGTCATAGTATTTAAGGTTAGGGTGAATCACGGGAGTTTCATCATCAGCAAGATGCAAAAGGCTGTGGTAGGGGCAGTGTGATACTAGAAAGCCATCTAATTTTAGTTTAAAGGCTTCAAATGATTTCAAGTATGTTGTGTGTTCCTTTCCCACACCTCTCGCAAGAGGGGTGGTTTGATGTCACAAAACCTCCCGTTTTCATCTTCTGCTTCTCTTCCACAACTTATGCGTCTGTCTGCCTCTCAGCAATCAGGCCAACAAAATAGAATATTTGTTGGACTTTTGGACTTAGTAATTGCTTTTTGTTGGCCGCAGGTGCTGCTGTAGCATGGTGCGGTACATCTTTTCATTGAGGCTATGTCCTTATCCGCAGGTTCTGTTTGTCATCCTTCTGGTGTTTTAATCTGTCCATTGTGAAGGGAATTGTTAAAATAAAATCATCATTATTACTTTAGAGAAGAGTGAGTTGGGTGGAAAAGATTGCTAACTGTGAAGTTCTGTTCAATGAAATCTGGTTACATCTTGCAGCTTCTTCACACCAGATTATAATGCAGTCACATCATATACATATTGAATCAATTTTGGATTGGGATGGGAGATTCAGCAGAGAACCACTTCAGTGTTAAGAATGAATAAAAATGATACTTTGTGTTTGATTTTTGGAAGTCCTTCTTCAAAATAAAATTTTAAGTCTGGATGGCTCCAGGTTTATGTAAACTTAACTTTCTAAACTGGCATCTCGGATAAATGCTCATTAATGATCCTTTGCCTATCATCAGTTTCTCCTCTTCAGTGGGATCATTCTTCACTGCTCAAAATTGGTTTGTAGCTCCCTAGAAGTGGTTGGCATGTCTTGTAATCGTGGAAACTGCTCTTAGAGGAGGATGGATGTATTATGGGCTGTATAATTTGTGAAGTATTTTGAAGGCCTTCTTGATGAATGGCACTTTATAAATATCTTATCGATTAAATTATGAGAAGCATTTATAAGGTGAGTGGATTAAGTCTCTATTTTTATTTGAATGTTTTTCTCTTAGGAAAGTCCCTCTAAAATAATGGGGATAAAGAGTTCTGTCTTTGCCTTTAATGAAGTTATATAGTTTCATGGCAACCACTTAAGTTCAAAATATCCAAGTATATTTATTTCACAATGTAAGTTGTACGCTACATTTTTATTTTTTGTAAGCCTTTGTTAGAAAAGTTGCTTTCCATCGTTCATTTTGAGGTTTTCCCCCCTTCCCTTTTGTTTTTGTTTTTCCTCAGTTTCCATTACAAAGAGCAGTGCAAAAATCCAATCTTCCCCTTCCAAAGTGACCCGGCGTTCAATGCAGTCTCCACAGAAATCTGCTCCAGTACCAGCGCAACGGGGCAGGAAACCAGGTCGGGGCAAACCCCCTGGACAGTCTGCAGTACCCAAGAAGGGCAGGTCTCCTAAAAATATTCCCCTGACAAAAAGCAGCTCTCACAGTGAAAATCTTAAAACAAGGAAAAAAAGTTTAAAACCTGGAAAAAAGGTTAGTCCTTATCTACTACTTTACTTTATATTGCAAAATTTTGTAGTGAGATTTTTTTATTATTATTATTTAATTTTCTGTCTTCTCTTCAGCCTTCAGGGCTTTACTGTTTTCAGCAACTGATTACAAGAAAAAGTCTAGAATGCCTATTCTGGAATATTTCAGTATAAGCTTCTGTGGATTATTTTATTCCAGAACAAGATTACTGATTTATTTATGGGTGAGTTGTTGGTGTTGAAAAATACTATTCTGGAATAGCCATTTCCAGTAAAATTACAAGAGCCAGGGAAGCCTTTAGGCTTTTTAGTCTGGGTTGTTTTGTTACTGAACCATATATATAGTTTGCATAATTTTTTAAAATTTTTTTGTTTCGTGTTTAGAAACAAAGGATTAGGAACAGCAAGGGCTTTGTTGCAGAGTTTAGGCATGTTAAGCACGCAGCTGGATTTGCCAAATGAATCTCATACATACCCCCTAATCCTGGAGATACTAGCATGAAGCAGGAAGCTTCTTTCCAGGCAATACACTTCTCCAGTGTATTGGGCCTAATTCTGCCCTGCTCTGAAAGATGTGATCCCTTTCTGCCTTTCTCCCTGCCAAGCTGAGTCAGACTTGGAGTGTTGGCAGCTGCCTCCAGCTTCAGCTCCTCTAGAGCTGTTTGATCAGGTAAAATCAGCACTGCTGTAACCCCCGCCTTCCCATTCCCATGTGACACCAACACTGGTGGGTAAACAATCCCGGTGAGCTAGTTCAGGGAGCTAAACTGGTAGAAACTAAACCAGCATCCCTCCCTCTTACTTCCTTCTTTGTCTGCTCCACCCCAAAAAAGCACAAATGCTAGGACTGCTGCAAGGAAGGATAGGATCACAGCAGGGCAGATTTTGGGCCATTAGAATTGCCGTGGAAGTACAATCTGTTTTCTGAGGCTTGCTCACCCATTGCAGGCTGTCGAAGAGGACTAGCAATCCTGCAGCGTCTTTCCCCAGACAATTTGTGTCTGTCCCTGTGCTCCTCCCTCTTTTGCATTAGCACCAATGGGAGGGTGGGGGGCATTGTTTCTTCTGTTTGTTTTTTTTTCTTTCTCCCCCCCTTGCCTCCAAATTTCAAAAACTCAAAGTTTTGGGGTTTTTCTCCTCCAGTCTGGATCACTGTAGGCTATGGGATCTATTGCTAGTGATGTGTGGGAAGGGGTAGAGTAATGGCACAGGTGGGACTTTTCCCTTTGGTGATAGCGTCGATCAGTGTAAAGTGCTAGCAAAGTAACATTTATTAGAGCATACCCAGAAGGCTCTAGCACAAAACTGGAAGCAGGCACTTGGTTGAAATGATGACCACAAGGTAAGAAATTATTCTGGGGACCAGAAATTGAAAGCTGAGCACTGTCTCCTCTGCTGCCTGCCCCTTTCAGTTGGGCATCCAAACTGGTAGGCTACTGGTGCAAGTGGTCTCTAGCTTTCTCTCTTGCTTGGTGTATAAAAGTGCACAGAGACACAGATTAAAGAGGAGAAAGGTGCTCCCATCCAGACTCAGCTGGTGGACAGGGTGTTCTCCATGTGTCTGGCGGGCTTTAAAGGAGAGCGTTCAACACAGGACTTCCATATCTCAAGGACGTACTCAGGTATGGCAAGATGCACGCTTTCATGTAAGAGTTTTGTCCTGTGTGTCTCATGAAAAAGAAATTGAGAGGCTTTGTGTATCCTTTGAAAGAATAGTTGGACGCATCTCACCCTTAGAGGAGGCTTCTGGGCTCTAAATGCTGGGTGTCTGAAAGTGTGTGCTTGGAGCACTGCATTTGGCACCGGGTCTGTGTGAGGTACCTGGGGGGACTTGCTTGGGGAATGGGGGTTACTGCTGACATTGCCTGTCTTGAGGCAGTGAATCTGAGGTACCTCTACACACTCCTGATTTCCTCTGTGGGACCAGGCAACTAAGAGTTAGGTTTTGCAGAATCTAAGTTTGATATATCTAACTTGGGAGTCTTACAACACTAACTTTTACGTTAAAAACTTTAAAAATTAGCTCCTTTTGAGAATCCACAGAAGGTTGTTATTGCTTTGGTACGTGGTTAAATTGCCAAGATGTTATACATATGTGCAAGCTCTTCTTTGGACTGTTACACCTGTTAGCATAAGGGTGAAGAGAGGGAATGGCTTTGTGGGAGTTCTGCACAGGCAGAGTGCATCTGACATGGAGTGCCATACAGCTTGTATGTCTCACAAGACATATGCAAATGTAATGCAAGTGGTATGTGCCTAGAGATCTGAAAGTGCCTTTCCCCCCCCAAGACTGATCCAAAAAAACCCTCCAGATTTCAGGCGAAGTAACAGTGCTTCAAGTGTGAGCTGGCTATGTGGTAGTTCAAAACCTGTGTATTTAGGGAGATTGGTCTGTGCCTGATGCTCTGTAGAGTTGTTTGACTTTCTTTGCCCTTTTAAGGTTGTTATGCTGCAATGTTTATCATTGTGCAGGTATTAACTTTTATTGTACAGCTAGGAATGTTGAGTTGTTACGTGATTTTTCTCCTTTATTTAAAAGTTTTCTAAGCTTCTCCGTAAGTATGAGATGCATGACGGGTTTTGTTTTCTGTTTGTCCCCCCCCGCTTACACTGTATGTTTTTACTCTGTCATAATGAAGAAGAAATCTCTTTACCTCTCTCTCATTATTTTTAAAAGTATACTTTGCATAAGAATGCAAAGAATACTTTCCAGAATTTCTTGAGGAAGTGCCTTGGTCTGAGTGTGGATCACAGCCCTAAATTCAACTGCGCAAGAAGAGAGTTTTTAAGTGTCAGGGTAAAGCCTGTGAAGTCGGCCATGTGGTGCCAGACTGTGAGAAGTGCTCTCCGCAGGCACAGGGAGCTGGCGTGCCCACCCAGCTGGCAATGGCCAGCCGGTGACACCCTGACCAAGCAAACATGCTGAGCCCTGCTGGGAACATGGCCTGCCTCGTGAAACAACATGTCTTTGGGATTGCAGTTTGCTGCTCAGCTGAGCAAGCGTAACGTGCTCTATTTCCAAAACGCATGCTCTTTCCTCCTTCTGAAGGAGAAGGTAGGAAATGGCTGGCAAGCCTCACCATGCTTATATGTTAGTGTGGAGGGTGGATAGTTCCTCTGTTTTACAGTTTAGTGTTTGTATGTTGTTTTCATGCCTGCATTTCTCCCATTTCCTCCTCTTTCCCCTCAACTCGACCACCCGTATTTTGCAGCGTGGTGACAGACAACTGCCCCCCGCAAAGAGTCCCTGCTCCAGAGGGGCCTTCAGGAATGGCAGACTTCAGATCAAAAGGTCAAACTCCTCAAGTGCATTTTTTGTTCTCTGTGTTAAGGATGGAGAGAGACCTTTCTGCCACCCAATGTTAAGATACATAGGCAGTTCCTGACAAGAAATACATCACTGCTTGGTTCGGTGTCTGACCTGAGCCACCTCATCTTATTCACAGTGCAATGCCAAGCCTTGGCAGTCCATTCCTTATGTTCATGGCGATTCCACCCAGTGCCATATTCTCAGGTAGTTTCTCCAGCCAGACCTATCTTCTCTGGACTGTAAGGGGCACAGAAATTTTCTTTGAAGTGCCCTGGACTTCAGATGAAAGCTAATTAATTCTTTACAGGTGGTGTGAAGAAGTTAAGCACTGTTGCTCTTAGGAAGGTGTGTATTTTGATTGTGTTCTACATGATTTTTAACATATTATTTGGAAAATATGCTGCTTCTAAAAGTGTAAAGGATGAATACTGCTAAACGGAAGAGAGCTTAGCCTCCCTTAGCAACTTGACTGAATTTTCACTTCACTATAGATCAATTTTAAATCGTAAATCGTTACCACATGAGTAGCCAAGTCTTTGCTGCCTTCATCAGTGTCAAGACCTTGGGTAATCTCTTATATTCCTAATGTTTTTGGTAGGTAAGAGAATGAGAACATAATCTGTTCTCATGCAAGAATAAATGATGGAGAGGTGATGAACTCTTCTCCAATTCATTATTTCTTTTATTTCCATGTATTTTCATAGCATGTCAAAGCACATTAGAAATGCCTTCCTTGTGCATGTCTCTTTTCTAAACCCCAGTCCAAACAAAATTACAACAAAATTCTCCTTTCCTCAGGTGGAAGGTAATGCACACGGACCGATTTCTAAATCTTTGTGCTGTGGACTCTGGTTGTCTGTCATATGATAAGCTGCAAATAAGTTTGGTTTGAGAAAGGAAAAGGTGTTGGCAACCCCCGTGACTGGATTGTAGCTACTGGTTTATTTGATACCTTGCGTAAAGCACCAATTCCTAAAAGTGATTACTTGATAATTTCAGCCCCTTTGAAACAAGCTGAGGGAAAAATCTAGGTGCACTATAAAGCTGACACCAAAATGTGACTTAAGTTTCATATGGGAATATATACACAGGCCAAATAACTAATTTGAGTTGTGATAAACCCAGATGATTGGAAAGGTATGGACAGGAAGATAATCCAGAACACCTCTTCTGTGCTTCCTGAGATTTAGAAGGACCATGAATTAGTATATAAAGCTCATTCTTTTCCCACTTTTTAGCTAGGGGCGGGTTCCTTTTTAAGTCATTTGTCTTTCACTGCCTTACTTAAGTAGCTGTAAATGCAAACTGACAGTTTCTGGTATTCGTTTCCTGGACTTTATCTTCTCTGCTGTGTGTCCTACTTTTGTAATAAGGAACCACACACATTCAGTAAGATGGTAACTGATAGCAGAAAGGTTTTGCAGACTTCTTAAAAACCATTAAACATTTTGACTTCGGGTTTTTTCTCTAAACAGAAAAAAATCTTGCCGGAACAGCTGACTCCTACATCTCCTTCTCCTCATTCTTCTCCTGAGGGTGACAGCGTCACTACGCAGATACTTAAAGATGGAATTAGTTTGTCTGGTGCAACTGCAGCAGTTATATCCACAGGTAAAAGACAAAGAAAAGAAGTTAATGACACTTTCAGTGTGAAATGGCTTCCATTTCAAGAAAACCAGTAGTGTCATTTTATGGAAAATGTGCTGCAAACTTATTACTGTAAATCATTATCCAGCTACCTTATTTTTTTAAAGATATTTGTAGGTGCCAGTGTTACTTTGCAGAACTAGTATTTTGATGCCTGCATTATAGCAAGAAGGGGTGGAGCACAGGGGCTTTTGATAGATCTGCTAGACCTGGCAGTTTGTTCCTGTCTGAAGAAGGAAACTGTACAGTTCTTTCATGTCTGTCCCACTCCTTAATGTATGAAATGGGAATAGATGTAGCTAAAAATCCACATGATATTCTGATACCATGCAGGCTGTACTGTAATATAACAAAATGGAGATTTTATCTCTGTATAGCCTTACATTAAAAGAAACAACTCAGACTGTTTAAACCAAGTAAAGGCAATCAGAGGAAATACATTCCTCCTTCCTCTTATGTTTGCTTGGTTTTGAAATATATTGAAATGTGTCTTGAAAGGGGTTGGCAGAAGAGAGGTAAGCTAGTTAATGAACTAACTCATTGAGGAACTTGTAACCCTGGAGTGAAACAATTTGTATGTTGTCAACTGAAATCTCAGAACTTTCTAAAAACTCCGTAAATTATGATAATTTTGTCTGGGGTGCTTTTTTTATATTTAAAAACTGTTTTTACAATAGAAGTTGTCAGGTTCTTCTCATTCCCGACTTCAGTCATGGATGAGGGGAAAATATGTATGTGTTTCCTAGGAAAATAAACCTTTCAGGAGGCAGTTCTTGAGCCCAGACAGAAGATGCCATGAAAACTATTTTTGCTGATTTGTACCTTTGATTATTCGTACAAACAGGTTTCCTCCAATTTGTAGGCATCAGAGAGTAAGCAGATGTAAGACAATAAGATCATTAAAACACATAGAAATATTTCATTTTTAAAAATCCAGGTTTTTAACTAAGCCCAAACAATACTGTAGTTCGGAAAATATGGCAGCTTTTGTGTAACAGAACGCTTAGATTGTCTGCTTAATCACCACAGAGGCACATTTTTTCATTAAGCTGTAATAATGTCTTGGGTGTATTCCTGGTCATGTGACAGCCAAGGCCAAAAAGAAAAAAAATCTTCAGTTACAGCTTCTTCCCCATGTTTTTCTGCCTTGCTGTTCCTTTTGAAAGACAGTTTTGCATAGTCTATATAAAAAGTAATTTCAAAAGTCCTATTTGATTGTTTTGTGCCAAGCTTTAAACCATCTTACAGTGTTTCTAGAGAAGTATGTTTAATTTATTTAGCAGAGAAGGCCAAATTGCAGTGTGGAAA
>VYZW01014934.1:4137-20211 GCA_013401315.1 Balaeniceps rex
AGCTAGTAATTCAGGCTGTAATTCTGATTCCATGTGTGCATATTATTGCATTCTATTCAACAGCAAAGAACAGATAGGTTGTTTACTGTGCAAATACAATGCATAACAATTCTCTGCCTTGAAAAGCTGATGATTTACAGCTTCAATCCTTATTCACATGCTTAATTTTATGGACTTGAATAGTCCCACTGGAAAAAGACATACCTGCCTCCGTCTTTGACAGATAAGGACCCAATTTTATGGATAATAAAAAGGTGAGTGCTTAAGCAATGAGGGTAGGAGTTAGGAACAGACCAGGGGTCCAACAGGAAGACGTTGCAGCCACAGTAGGTGTATATCAAGTGTTTTATAAAACCCTGAACCCATCAAACACATGGAACCAAGAGTCTCAAAAAAATTCCACACATGCCTATTGCTGCACAGTCTGTGATTTTACATGTTATACCTGAATACCCGGTTGCACATCTGGATCAGAAAGAAGCGAGTGCAGCTTAAAGAGGAAATCATATACCAGGCAGGATTGAAATTATCTTTGACAGAAGAAAAATATGTAACAGCGATGCAGAACTGTAATTGATGCCACATGACCTAATTATTTTAAAGGAAATGCTAGCAGCATTTTAAAAGCCTGTGGATACACAATTGTTAAAAGTTAATGCTGGTGTTTGTATGTATTGGAATTTATGGAAATTGGTGTGAAATTTTCACTTCTGTTTCATCCAGGTCTCCTCTGAAAAAAGACTGCGACCTCAGTAGGTTATTCAACTTAATAAAAATTTTAAATAAAATAAATAAGTAATGCCCAGTCATAGTTCATTTGCAGGACATCAATCATACATTTGTAACTTGTGGAATAAGATTAAAGAAATACAAGGAAAAAAAAAACAACTCAAAGCCCAGCAGAATTCAACATTTTATTTAAGTTTTTTCTATTCATTTCTTACATGAACAAAATACACTTTCTCAGTCTGTAACCCAGAAATGACGCTGCACCTATCCACAGGTGCAACACAATTCAATAAGATAAACTTTTGAGTGTCCCTTTTAATCTAACAATAATTGAGAAATGTCCTGCACATCACTTTTACTCAAGTTGTTCTCTCTCTGAGATGCATTGCTTCCTCAGGCACCTCTCTGCAGAGATGTGCTTGATAGTTTGGCAAGATTCAACTCATCCAATACCAATGAGAAACTTGTGCGAAGTGCCAGCTCACCAGACACTCTCTGACTTGTCTCTGCACATGCCGCACAGACCTGCAGGCCCTCCCTGCTCTCTGTAGGTTGAGAAATTTCACTGGCTGCTGTGAAAGAGGCAGCACATTGGAGGTATCATCCTATCTGCCTTTCCTCTACCTGTACGCTCATCTTTGTGACTGTAGTTGGAAGGAAACTTTTGGTTGCTAAAGTTTTCACTAAGTTATGGACAACGGCTAATGAACCAAATCTTGCTCCCGTGGAAATGACCTCTGCAACTACCTGGATAATTCAGAAGCTGCTCAGGCTGGCAGTGGGATCTGACAATGCCTTTGCCCTAGAGCTTTAACAGCTCCTACCCAGGAAACAGAGCCAGGAAAAGAGGCTATCAGGGAAGGAAGGAGAAGCCGCAGGCACCACATTATACAGTGCTCCCATTGCAGGGATAGTAGGATAGGATTAGAGTTGGAGGGGAACTATTTCTCATGGCAACTATTTCTGTTGCATGTTGAGAGCTCTGTGTGGAACTGGTGAGTGGATTTTATGCTTTGAAGTATTTTTTTCCCATCAACCATTACCTCACAGCCATCTGAAAAGACCATGGTGCTCCATGGTGCCAAGAAGGACACTGTGTTGTCCTTTGCCTCCACTGGTGGCACCTGAATGGTCACGTCTTCCTCTCAGCCTGAAGACAGAACAACCTAGCAGGATGGAAATGGATGTAAGTGACTCCTTGCTCCCTGGCACCCACCAAAGTCAGTGATGTACCTTTGCTCTGGAAAGAGAGAGCAGATGATTAGGTGGTAAACAATATTGTGATTTTCACCTGACCCACTTTAATCCAAACTCTTCAGGTGGAGCAGGTCTCTTGCCAATATTGCAACACTAACAGCATGGGCTGAATATTGAAACGCATGTGTACAGCTTGTCACTGTGCATACCCAATTCTCCTTTGACGGGGGAAGCAGGGAATGCCATCCAAAAAGCAATGCCATGCCAGCCAGTGCTACCAGGTTGTATCTCCTCAGAGATGGGCAACCGCTTTCACAGCTTTAAAGACAAGCTTTGTCCCCCCTCTTTAGTGGAAGACCTGAATTTGACCAACTAACGGCAAATAAAATGGAAGGAAAAAAAGGAGGCACACGAAGACTCTTCAGCTTAGACCTTACAATGAAATCCTTTGCTGAACTCACCTAGTACTTGGCGTTATTGCTGAAATGTATTGACCTGTCTACTTCTACTCACTATCTGTGACAATACTTTTTCAGTTATTCACCCTCAGGGCTGTATTTAACTAATGGGAGAGTTTTAGAGCTCCTGACAATGAGAGGCAGATACCCATAGCTATAGTCAGTCTCGGCGTAGGCACTGTCCATGAATTCTGGCTCCAGCGTACAGGTCAGTTAGCATCAACTTACAGATTTCTGAGCTTCAATTTATTTGTTGAGGCCAAATGACTTCAGTAGGAGCTGCTGCTACTTAACTTCTCTCAAATCAGGCAATTTTATTTAGAAGCCTAAAAAAAGGGGTCAGTACCTGGGCTTTAGGCATTGAAGTTTTTACACATTAAGAGTGAAACTAGTGGCGGTAATTTAGGCAGGCATTTTGCCCCTGGCTCCACAGGCTTCTGCTAGTCATGCTCAGGTCTGACCAGTAGCACTCCACATTTGTCTCAGTCTTTGGACTTTCTTGAGTTAACATTGACAGATTACAGCTAATTTCCACTGGTTGTGTGATGAACATGTTTTTCAAAGGGAACCAGATTCAATCCATGGTGCACCAAGACAGTGCCTGGCATTTGCTGAATGTGATGTGCCTTGCTTAGTGGTGGTTAGGGTAAGGAGAGTAATAAGGGTATTGCACCTACACAGTGTTGAACCAGTGTCATTATTGCTTTGCCAGTGAATCAGCTAACATGAGGAAAGATGGTGGCCCACATTTCCCAAAGTATAGCCTGCCTTTGGTGTTGCAGCTTTGGCTGAATTGATGAATTTAGCACTTGACTGCAGGCTGAAATTGGTCCATTCAAACCTTTGGTGCCCAGGGTTGCACTCATGACTAATTCTACAGGCAAATATATGCAACTTGCTGAGTTTCACTCTGAAAATCCATGTGAGGGGGATGCAGAATACAAACCACAAGCTCCAACCTGTTGGCCTGGCTTCACTCCCAATGTTTTCCTGATCTTTACTTTTGTGGTAAAACTGTATTGCAGGTAAGCCTCTGTCTTTTTTATTGTTGCTGTTACTATGTGAAAACAACATAGATAAATCATTTTTGTAGGTTTTAACTGACCTTAAGATTCATTCATCCTTTTGAAAATTATTATACACACTCATGCACACACACACACACACACGCCAACTAGTTTAAAAATCTTTCCAAATAAAATCTGGAGAGAAGGTACTTTCCTCTTTAAACGTTTAGAAACAGGCTCATTTTTCTTCCCAATTATAGCAACTACACAAAGGAGCAATAAGTCTCAGAAGATTTGTCACAAATCCTCCAAGTTCATGACACCAGTTTCAAAGAAAACCACTAGTTCCCTTCAAAGCAGCTGCCTGATAAAAGGCCACAACCCAGTACAAGGTAATCATTAGGCAGACATTATTATTATTTTGCTAATTAGTAAAAAATCATTGGATTTCCTGTGGCTTCTTCCTGCTGAGCAATCATTTGATCTTGCTTATGTTGACAAACATGCAAGTCACCAATTGTGCCTCATTTATCATTTGACAAGGACAATGTTTGCTTCTTCTTGTGTGAGAAGAGAAGACTAACAACAAGAAAACAGGCAAGAAGATTCAGAATATAACTGTCCTTCCTTTTCGCTTCAGCTGATACAGTGACAAACCCCACCAAATGAACAGGATCTGCAGTGAGCTATAAAGCCGCTGTTAGATCCTGGGGGGAGTGTTAATGCAGAATTCCTACAATGAGCTTCACATAAAATGGACTGGAAATATTCCTGCTTCAACTGAAATGTGGAGAACTCCATGTTCCCAAAAAGGACCCCACAGCATTCCCCCTGCAACTGTCAAAATGTGGCTAAATTTAACTGGGAGCGTTCAGGGGAAAAAGAAAATAATTTTATTTTGTAAAATGTAGTAAGATAAATTTGTACAATTCAAATCCCCAAATTTAGTTTAAAAGGCATTTCATAACTCAGCTCCCTACATAAGGAGCATTTTTTCAAAGAATGTACAGGAAAATCTGGCACAAGGATGTGTATATGTGTATGTTTATTTATAGTTATTGCTAGTGATGGGTATGAAATTATTTTGGTCTAGATATTTCTCTTTCGGTAAGCTGTCTTTATGCTGCTCAGACACTGTTAAAAAAACCGCCATGTACTCTGCAAAGTAAACTGTTATACCAGTTCCTGAGTATGTTTTTCAAAATTCCTTCTTGATTGCTGTATACTGCAGCTCTTTCACTTGGCAGTTTAGCATATCACAGCATTATTTTTCTTAATTCATTTTATGAATTAACATTACCATCCCCCCAGGACAGAAATAAATAATGGAATGCTGATACAGAAAGAAAAGAATAACAGTAAAAATGTGGGAATAAGAAAAAGTATTTTAAAAGATGTAAAATAATTAATTTTCTGTATCTGTCGTTTGGAGGAAGACAGACAGACTTACTGAGCTTCCGTATATGACTTTAAATAGGTGAGACAAGCTGCTGAATTTATGACATTGACATCTGTGTCATCAAGAAAGTCTGGATGTCAATCTGTAATGTCTTTATATTGAAGGGGTTTCTTTAGCTAAGAAAAATAAGTGAAAACATGAACAGGCAGGGATGTGTGTGAAAAATAATGCATTCTACCACTTTTATGGAAAAGTACAAATCTCTCATAATTAAGGCTTGTGCAAAAAACGGATTTAAGTGCACATTCACTATTTGCTCAAACATATACTTTTCTAGGGAGATAATAGTGATTGCTTGACTCTTATTTACATGCAATTTAAATTGGCTTTCAAACATATAGTTTATATGCTGAATGATCTCAGCTACTTTGTGAAATTACTGATGTGTTCTTTTTATTGAGGCTTAAATATTCTACAGTAACAATCCTACCATCTCTTTGCAGCTTTCTGTACTGCTGCTAAGAATTTAGAAGCAGACATGCCAGCTTTAATTTTAAAGAGACTGTATTTTTTCCTCTGTTTTAATAAATCAATCTTGCATGACAATGTTGTCTCTCCTTTAAATGGGTCAGGCCACAGTGTGTCCTTAGTTCACCTCACGCGGCCCGATCGCTGATCACCAATAATTTGATTAGCTGTGCCACAAGAAATTATTTGGTTCAATAGATGTAAACATGACCAGCCACATCCAAAACACATCAAAGTCAAGAGGACTCCGCTTGCCCTCTGACTTCCCCAGGAGCCCGAGCAGCCTGTCGGGGGACAGCTCAGGACACCCTGTCCCCTCTGCCTTTAGCAGATGACTTATGTCAGATGAAAGGGAGCTGGGGCTGAAATTTTAAGAGGTCTGTGAATACTCTCTGATTTTAAGTACAAATACACAAGCCTTTACCAAACAGAATGTTTAGGGCTCTGACTAGACAAACTGCAGAGAAATTATAGCCTGCTGAGCTGTTGCCCACTGACCAACCCACACTGCCAGGATTTCCTTTTTGACTGTTTGAGGTGATGAGTGCTTATTGATTTTAAGGAATTTGGCATTTACAAGGGCATTCCTAACAGTGCTCAGCTGTTCAATTCAGGAATGCAAGGATTTTTTTTTCCTTCAAAACGCATTTAATTAAAGAATGCTTTAAGTAAAAAAGTGAGGAAGGCTTGCTCAGCAGCTCTGGTGTTTTCCCTTCTCGGGCAAGGCCCGGCTTGCAGAAATGATGACAGTTGATTTCCCAGCTTCTCCACTGAGCATGCATGAGAAAGCAGAGCTGAATGAAACATGTAGACATTATACAGGGATATTTATTGGCAGGCTGGCTTGGTTTATTCTGTCCATCCTTCACACCTTCTGCACATTTACTCCCACTCCACTCCAGTGGGCTTTATTGGCACTGCTTGATAAAGCACTTAAGGTCTTTGCTGGTACAGCTGCTCACAGAAACTTAATTTCAGCACTGTATGGGGGAGTATATATGTTCTCTTAAATTTTAAATTTGCTCAAGCAAGAGTTTGGGCTGGAATGGTTTCCTACGCTCCGCCAGGGTAAAGAAAGAGTATTGTGAGATGGAGCTGAACACCAACAGTTAAGCAATGCACAGCAAACCTCAAGTGTTCACCATGACATCAGAGACCAAAAAGTTCAGAATTACTTCAGTCTAATAAATTTATGCAAAAGTTAGTTTGAGGAAGTAGCAGTCTGCTTGTAAAGACTTTGCTATCTACTCTTTGGAATAAATTATTCATTTCAGATTATTAGCCTAGATGATATCAGAGATAGAGATTGTTTGTTTCAAGAAAGAAAAAGAAAAAAAGAAAAACAAGAAAAATGTGTTAAACAAAAAAGTACATAAATAAGGACAAAATACAAATAGCTTTTCTGACCCTAACAAAATGAAAGGCTTATAGGCTGTGCCTTACCATGAGATTGTTCATTTTTATTTTCTTCCTGGTAATGCATCAATTTCATTGCTACAAAGACACCTAAACTAAAGTGATGACAAAATGCTTATATGTAAGGACTCAGATTTGGGAAAATGTACGTGAAAGTCCCCTTGACCTTCTTGGATTTTTACATATTTTGCTTTGCTATGAAATTCCACATTTCTCACTTTTGTTTGTGTTCTAGAACGTTAGTGACTTTTTAAAGATTTCTTATATTTTCATACACAGAGAATTTGGCAGAGGTAACTCAGAATGTGGAGAACAGTGGAACACCAAGTTCCTAAAACAACATAATTATGCATCTTAAATATGACTGAGTTTAAGAACGCCAGAAGGACATGAAAGCTCTGTTTCTATCTTGCCTGACAAAGAATAAAATTAATAGCTTGGATGAATGCAGTATAGCCACAAAGAACAATCAGAGTAAATCTATAATGGGCTAAAATTCAGTGAGAGCAATAAAGGGGTCACAGTGGTTTGAAGGAAATGAGAAATAACTTGAATTCTTTTTTTGGGAAAAAAAAAATCTATAATAACCTTTTTTCTTAAAAAGATGTATGTTTACTCTTGTATTACTCTATCTGATATTACTATAGCTGTTACATTGTCCTTCCTTACATTACAATGACATACGTTACAAGTATGTCATTGCAAACAAAAGGAAATTATTTTATCTATTTATCCTCATCTGCAAGAACAGTTTAAATAGAAATACAGGAATTAAGGCACTGGCAGGTGGGAATACCAAAGGACATGGTATTTACCGTAGGTGGATCTTTATTCTCCACGTATCATTTGTTTCACAGCCGGTATCAAGGCAGGGGATATCTGGGAGGTCTGAGAGCTTCGAGTGCCACATTTGGTTCCTGAAGTGGGACACAGCTGCTGCCCGAGCTCTTGATGGCCAGTCAACCCTCTGCAACTGAGCTTAATGTCAAAGCTGCACCTATCAACACCATCAGAGAAATCCCAGACCTGCACCCCAAGGGAGTTTTGTGAAAGGCTTTGCTGAGGCAGATTTCCCACACGAATCCCCGACCTGTATCGCAGGGGCACAGCCGTGGGTACCTAAGCTTGTATGCACCTTCCTCATCCCCATGGCTCAGCCCTCACATCCTGGGCATGTCTGACCCTGGTTACCCTCACTGGGCCTGATCCTGACCCCTACCCACAGGCTGACGTCCTGTCCCAGCCGCAGCCCATCCCCAGGGAGGTGCCCGATGACTGGCACTAGGGTTGCCCAGGTGCCCCCAGCTGCCCTGCTCCTGGATGGGGTGGGATGGGACAGGCCTGCCCTGCCGCCCCAGGGGGCCCCTGCCGCTCCTCAGGGAACCCCCAGTGCCCCGGCACACTTGGATTGTAGTGAAAATAAAGCCAGGGTGTGCAAATGTCAGCTGAAGACACAGCCAGGCTGTGCATGAAGTGGTCACCTGTACACTGTTAATGCAGTTGGGGCAGCCGGGTCTGCGAGCGCCTATAGTGTGAAATGTAGCATTCACTGAGTTGGACACGGGGCTGCCCGTCTGATCAGGCTGAGGTTAACTATCCTCCCTCTCTGTCTCAGAGGCAGCTGGCGCAGAGAAGCCCTTTTGGTGGGCTGCCTCCATTTCCCGGGCTCCTGCACTGCCGCACCCTGCGTCCCCACCTCTGCCATGACACCATGCGTGGGAGAGGCAGAGCAGGCCCTGAACCCAGGCAGCGAGAGCAGGTGGCGGCCGAAATCCTTCCTCTTCCCAGCAGCACCTGAGCTGCCCAAGCTGGGAACGAGCATGCATTGGTGATACGTGGTTTAGGCAGCGGATGGGCATAAATCCTGACGGATGTGTCATGCTTGTGCAATCACACATTGGAAGAACACCTGCAGCAAGACGGCGTAGCAAAATCTCAATGCTGACTGTTAGCTTTTTGTCTCTATTGAAATGAGACACTGTGCTCATACTATGAAATGTATTTATACAGGAAAAAAGTGGTTGTCAGAGACAAGAATTTGCCACCCTGTAGAAGTTCATGAGCCAGATCAAATACAACCTCTGTCCCTTTGTCTAGTGCTTTCTCCTCTGATTTTTCACCAGAAGTCCAGGACTAGAGAGTTTAACAGAAACATGAGGCATTACACATTACACACCGGTCAGAAAGGACCAAAGCGTTCAGCAATTGACACACAAATGTATTCAGGCACAGTACATTTATTTATGTCTTGCATAGAAGAGGGGTATTGTTAATTAAACAGCAGATAAGTCACTAAAATTTTTATTCATAGCTCATTTGTTTTTATGTCTCAAAGGAGAGCCAGTGGTAGATGTGCCCTTTAAACTGTGCAGCTGAACTTTATACTGTTCTTAAGACAGTCGTGCTGCAGTGAAACAGCAGAGTGCCTGAAATGTCTCCAGAGCAAGTGAGCTGCCATCACTGGCCCAACGGATCACTGCAGTCACTTTATGTTGGATAAAGTTTTGGTACTGAGGTATATAGATGAGATGATTATCATTGTTTTTTTTCTGGCATACCCTCTTTAATAATTCAAAAACAAAAGTTCAAAAATGATCCTGTTTCTGTGTTAACAGTGTTATCCAGCCAGTCAATATTCTGCATTTATTAAATCACTTCCTAGATTTCAGAAGTAACTGCAGCTGCCTTAATTTTGATATGAAGTATCTGCACCAAAACCGGATCAGCTATAAACAGCAAGAACGTGTCTTGTCAGTGTGAAGACAACAGTGGTTTCCTCATAAACTTGGATTTATCCTACAATGACCTGGGAGAAGCCAAGATAATAAAGGACAAATGTGGCTTAGTTATACACAGAGAGGTGAGCAAACAATCTATGGCAATTTGGCACTAGAAACAGGATCTCTTAGTTCCACACTTGCATGTGGATTGACTTTTAGCCATTATCTTTCCAGTAGACAAAGGGGAATGAGAACAAATCTGGCTCTACATAGTACACTTCAATACAAAGCAATATATAAAATATAAAAATGAAAGCAGGTACTTCTTGCCCTTGATATTTTTCTAGTCATTCACCAAAGTCAATGAAGAGCCATCTGGGACCTATGTAAGTCATGCCGTTGGGTTTTTGTTTATATGTTTTCCTAGTTTGCATTTGGTTTTCTATTCTTACAAATAAAGAAATGGTAATGTCTGTGGAAGGAGATCCTATAGGAACAAAGAACTGGTAATGACCTCATGGGTCATAAGTCCAATTTACCTTATTAGCACATCAACTATCATGTTGATTTAGAAGGGGTCATGGAGTGGCTGGTGTTCTCACCACAGAACAGCTCCAAGCCATTTACTTCTGATCTGTAGAATTAGACAAGAACTACAACTATAATATGCTACAGGAAGACAGCAAAAGTCACTGAGAATTTCGCCAGTGTCCCAAATCCCTGCAATAATAAAGGATGTTGATGGATAAAGTTCTCAGAGATTCTAGGGGCTGAATCCTCACTCATTTTATAGTGTAAATAAAACACACCACAGTGGTCTCTATAAATCTAAATAAGGAGAAAATAATCCCTCCTAAATCAATCACCAGATTTGGCTCAACAATGATCAAGATGTGCCAGTAAGCCTCCTAACAGAATTTAGCATCACTAAGAGCACCACTGCAACCTGCTATATCCTGAATCCTACTCTGGCCAACACGTAACACATCAGGAAAAAGATGGAGAAACCCAGAAGCTTAATTTATGCATTTGCATAGAACAGTCCCTTCCTGGGTCCCACACACATTCAGCTGAAGGTCTGAAGCTTGGGATTACTACAACCCAAGTATAGCAGAAGTGAGCCTGTTATCTTTCACCTTTGATAGTCCAAAATATTGGAAAGCCAATGATTCATACCACAAACTTCATTTGCTGTTGTCAAGAATTTGCCTGCATGGCTATATAATTTCTTTCATAAACTTTCCAAAATATACCTTAAAACAATTTATATTTCTTTCTTGGGGTAAGCTATTTGGAAGACCACTAGAATAATTTTTTCCCTCCTAATCTAAATTTATTAATGATAAATGAATGTTCAGTCTGATATTTGAATCACACTCTTCAACCAGAAATTGGTCTTTTTGGAAACACTAAGACTTTAAATTAGGCTTGGTAAAGAGAAAATCTATGCTGGAAAGCTATGAGTCTACCATTAAAAGCAGACAGACAGGTTTTCCAAGTCTACCAAAAGAATTACACAACTGTTTTCTACTGAGAAGCTGTGGGATTTGAGTACTTTTTTTATGCTCTGAAAACTCTGAAAATTTCCTATGTCCCTCTAAGGATGTACCTTGTCTTCACCACCTCTCTAAGGAATCTTATGTACATAGAGAAGGGGAGAGGTAAGGAAAAATCCACAGAAGTTTCCACAAGGGGAAATGCTTTGGGAAACAGCCGCAATTACCTGTCACCATCTTCTGGTCCTGTTTTTAAATTCTGAAAGAACTTGCTATACTCTTTATTCTTTCTATGTCATGCAAATAGGTCATGAGCCTCTTGTGCCTGACTTTGGCAAAAGCTGCAGAGGGAGGTCAAGTAGTCTGAGCTTTGAGATTTGGCCCTGACTCATTAACTTGAAGGAGGTCATCTGGGTGTCAGTTGGGGTGCCTCTGTGCTTAAAACTGGTCCAGAGTCCAATTCCTAATGGACCAAGATGTCTCATCCTGATGATTCTGGTTGTCTCCAGTTTCCCTCTGGATTAATCTTATATGACCACAAGACCACACACTAACGAAGCTTCTAAGGACATGCCAGAAGCACAGAAGGAGACAAGCATATCTGTACAAGGTGATTCACATGGAGATCACAACCACACCGGGGCAATTAGAAAGCAGTAGCCACTTACATCATCTGTTACTGCAAGCTGGTTTGTGAGCTATTGGTACCATCTCAGCTGGTTGTCCTACTGGGAGTTTCCCAGGGGCTGATTTGCAAAATGGGTCTTTCTACAGGGCATTCACCTGCACCACATGTCAGCTCAGTGGCTGACCGAGCTGAAAGGACCGTTACTGTGACACAGCCCCAAATGTCCTATGACAATTGCCTTAAAATAAGAAACTGGGTCATTCCTGCAGTCATATTCATATGAGCAATTGTTATGCACTGAGGTAGTGTTGTTACAGGAATGGACTATATTCACGAGTAAGTGTTTGAAACTGTCTCCCCAGGGGAGTAGGTGCATCACTTCAGCTTCTCTCTTCTTCTCCCAGGGCTTCTGCTTGGTGCAACACACATATATATTGAACTGTAAAGCCCACCTTTCATGTGGTCTATTCAGTTTTCCAACTGACTTAAAAGAAAGGTCTTATTAAAGACACTGTAAGAGGTTTGAACTCTGTCAGGAATGCCCCCTGTGAGTTCAATTCATATTACTTTGCCCACTAGGCTCATTACTAAAAGCAAGTTGAAACCTACGGCTTTCTGAATTCACCTGAGAAGGTAAGATTGGAGCATAATAAAGAAGGGCAGTGTGATTCTCTTGATAGGCCCAGGTACAGCTCCGTTAATGTCCTCAGGAGCTATTGTATCTATAGATAGAAGGAAGAATTTTCTAATGTAGTGCCTAAAATTCAGGTGTCTGTATCTCTGCCAACTTTAAATACTACATTAAACGTAGCTTTATGTGTCATGTGTCTAAATTTAGACACCCTAGTTTTAAAGATGAACTTATAAAGAGGACAATACCTATCTAAGAGAAGACAAAAATGCTCACTTAGAGTACTTTTGACTTCTTAAAAATACTTTTTAAAGCATTATGAAAGGCCATGGAAGCGTTCTTCCTACCTGCATATGAATAAGAATATGGTAAGAATAGCATAATCAGAATTTAAGGGGGTGATCTTTATTTTCTTCTTAGGCCAATTTAGCAAAAGTAGCTTCTTGATTTACATAATATCACAAATAGCACTTCCTGGGCTGTTCACATTAGAGAACAGGATAACCAGCAAATGGCTCCAATTACAGTCATTGCAAAATAAAACAGCATGCAGGCAGTAGTTTAAGATTCATCACAGCTTTGCACGTTATGTGTTCACTCTCACCTGTACAAAGAAGATGGAAACTGCTACCAAATCAGAACAGTGGTACTTTACACTTATTTTGTATGGCTCAAAAAGCCGCATAAATACTCGGTTACATAGTGGATAATTAGGCTCTGTTGT
The DNA here is from genome assembly GCA_013401315.1 of Balaeniceps rex. Taxonomy (NCBI): domain Eukaryota; kingdom Metazoa; phylum Chordata; class Aves; order Pelecaniformes; family Balaenicipitidae; genus Balaeniceps; species Balaeniceps rex. The sequence continues at coordinate 17,071 of VYZW01014934.1, forward strand.
TTTAATTCAGCATAACCAGTGCTGTTATATCACTTCAGCATAACTGGTCAACTGGTTTTGAATCAATGAAGAGTCACTGCTTAAAAAAAGCAAACGAGAAAGCAGTCCCATCATGTGGAGCCAATTCACAGTGTTTTGATTATTATAGGCAGAGTAGATACAAATGTTAAGAAGTGTGAGATTTATCAGGGAACAAAATCAAATCAAACAAATAAAATACAGGTGCATCCTTCCATCTGTGGGTGTGTGTCTGGAGAGGAGGGTTGAAAACTCTATTTTTGATATTTCTGTCTCGTAAAAGGAAAGCATGAGCCAAATACTGATCTCATCCATATTCTCACATTGTTACAGACTTGATCAAACTCTTCTGCAAAGTTTGCCAACAAAAAGCTGACATGCAAGACAAAACGTTACGAAAATCGGTGCCAAATAATTGCCCAAGCCATAAGAAAGAATAAACTTGCCCAGTGCATTATGTTCCACCAACATTGTGGAGAGTTGTAAACCTAAAAGCAGGGGAACTACACAGCTCTTATTGTGCATAATATACTTTACATACCAGCAGACAGCACAAATAATTTCTTTACTGCAATTCAACAGCTAGTCATTCCTTCTCTTCTACATTCAATTCTGCACCAGAACCTGGTGTCTGGTGCTGTCAGTTAGAACTGCTGCTGTCAGTTAGTTGGCTATGCTTTCTTGGGCTGCCAAAGGGGATGTTTACAAACGAAACTATTGTCCCAGTAAGCAAGCATCTCCTGGTGGGACAGTATATGATACATTTTTAAGGACAAGGCTGCAGCATAAAACATACTGTATTTTACATCAGACATTGTCACACATGGATGTGTTTCTTTTTCATCATTTTTAAGATGAAAGTATTGTTGGAAGACTAAAAAGTGGACACTGTGTCAAAATGATAGGAGATCCAAGGTGTACCTTGCAACGTAACACTGTAGGTTTATGGATGGTATCAACCATAAATTGCAAGGGAAAAAGATAACCTAATTTCATTAAAGCAAGTCTAAAGGTATCCTGACTATTGATAGAGTTTATTTACTTGCATGTACTTGCCCTAAAAACCTGGATTTCTTTTAATTTTATTTCAGGGAAGTTTTAAAAATTCCTCATCCACAGCTAAAAGTCTTCCAGTATTTGAGGACAAGCAAAAAGCTATGGCTTGACATGTGTGCATGGTTTAACTGGTATTTCAGGTACAAGTCTGACATATGTCCTCAAATAAAAATGTTGAAATCTCCACAAGGGATAAAGACTCACTTGAAAGTCAATATTTCTTTCAAAGAATGTTGGTTCCAAACAGGAAAGTAAGGCACCCTATCCCCATCTCCTTGGGATCCACAGAACCACCAAGAGTGGTCTAGGTTCCACAAGTAACAACCCCTCCTCATAGTCTTAAAAGCAATTTTACCAAAAGACACTTCGGTAAAGAATACTAACCAATAAAAAAAACTATTGCCAAGGTCTTCTTAAACTGGGAAATAAGGGCTGGTCAATCTATTCAAGTAAAACAAATCATTATATAAAAACACAGAGGATAGTCAACGTCTTATATTCAGCCAGTGCTGGAAGAATTATGTTGCAGGAGTCCCATGGTATCAGAGACAATTCAGCTCCTGTAAGTCAGTGGATATAGCACTTTTTCCCACTTTGGGTTAGACATAAGGCAGTCTCTTACACTGATACTGTGAGGATATTTACTAAATTTCGTTTTCTTGTAGAATGTTTTTCTGAATCACGAGGCACACCTGCTGCAAGTTTCAAACCACACCTTTAAGCCCAATGCATTTTCTTCTTAGGCCAACTATTATTGCAGGCATACAGTAGTGATGTTGTGAATCTTGTGTTATTGCTTTATAAAGCTAGACTAAAATATTTTTGCTAGTAAAATGCTCCTTTTTTTCTTCAGAATCTAACCTTGGCCCTTGCAGATAGACTGCTTGCTTTAGATAGTATGATGTTTATTTTCTCATCTAGAAGCACATGACATGACATGTAGAGGTTTCAGCCACTAGAGGTGATGAATAACCATTAGTGGGTTATGTTATGCAGCACATATCCCTTACCAGGAAGAGGCTGATGCCTAAAACTGGGTGCTGGTGAACCAAACTGCTGCTGAAAGGCACAGAGAGAAAGGGAAAAACTCTTGTTGTGTAGGAAAAGAGTCATCAGTACACAACAGATACCGGCTCAAGCCTCCAGGAGACTTAGTACCAGACTGTAGGCAGGGAGCAACCTAAACATACACACATTAATTTCCTTACATTTCCCAAGGCATATATTAAGCATAGTGTTATATGGAGGATCAGAAAATTGAGAGCTTGCAATTTGTTACTGGAAACAGAGGCAACATTAGGAATACCACCATGTGCAGTGACCCTAACCATGACAACATCTGGAAACTTCTAGAGGTACTTCTAGTTCAATTTCTATTTAACTTTCAGGTTGACTTTGTGTCTCAGTCTTTTCTGACTAATGATTTCTTGTGGTCCTCTCTGCCAACTATATGGAAAGACTACCTGAGATCTGTTAAGTGACTGATTTCATTCTTGACTATTTTCCTATTGCTTTATGGTGCTGAAAACTATACTGATAATAATCTCTGTCTTCTCTATTTCCACACTGTGTGCCTGGCAAAAATTTCTTAACAATGTGTTCAGTTAGGATTATAGAAGCAAAGGTTTTCTCTGCATCAACAAGTGGAGAAATTATTTTGTGATTATCCTCTACATATTTGCTACCCTTTGATTAAATCAGTAGATGTATCTCTGAATTCTCATGAGAATATCAAAGAATTTAATAATGAAGCTATATGTGGGTTATAGAAGCCAAAATATTCTTTCAANTATGTGGGTTATAGAAGCCAAAATATTCTTTCAATAGTTGTTGAAATAAGTTTCATCAGTTCTTCCAGTTACTTCCCCAACTTCTTAGCCATGTTCCCCAGAAATAACATTCAGCAAGTATCCACAGACACACCACAAGTTTATAGAGACCCTGGCTTATTCATGCTAACGGTCCAGGACAATTGTGATAGAGACATACGTCCATTTGGTTAAGCATGAAATAAGACAAGAAAGGAAGAATCTTTTGAATAGACAACCTGTCTTTAATAATGAGTTT
>VYZW01014936.1:3597-15734 GCA_013401315.1 Balaeniceps rex
TAATATTTTCTAGGGCTTGGTTATAGTTCCTGAATATATATATAAGGCTATATAGAGCCTGGATATAGCTCCTTTGTATTTGCAAGGTGGCAAAAATAATTAAAAAACTGTCCTCATGGAGTTTAACTCTGAATCTGAAAACTAAATTATACAAAAGACAATTTCATGAGTCATAAAAGTAAAGATTCTAGACAAGGAATGTTCATCATGGATCTAACTTTCATTACTACAATTTTTCATAATATGAACTGATTTTAAATAATAGGGATGCTCCCTGGTAGTGCCCATTAGTCCTTTGGTGCATGCTAAAGAATAGATTCACAGAGCGGTAGATATTGAAGTTCAAGGATGCTTTCTGACACAATAATGCAAGAAGCCCTCAGAGTCCTGAAAGACATCAGAATAAAATAGAATCCTGCTGATAAAGAAAGGAAAATGCCAAGCAGCCAGTACAGCTTCCCAAATGTCTACTCAAAGAATGGAGGGCAGCAAGAATGTTCTGGAAATGGAGATAATTATATATAAATGAGCGAAGCTGGACAAAGATAAGAGCAACCAAATGTGCACCGAGGTAATTTTAGTTAAAGAAGAAACAGTGAATAAAAGAATATTTGAAGACATCAAGAAGAAAAAATACACTAATGAGAAATTAGACCAGGTAATAAATAATCAGGAGGATTACCTTACTAGTGATTCAAAAAATGACTGAGCTGCCTGCACTGTGGGTTTGTTTTGTTTTAGTTTTTTTTAAATTTTGGTCTGTAAAAAAGAGAAGTAAGAAAAGGTGGTATGGACAGTTAAGTAGCACAGAAAACTGTTGTCTCCGTATGGCTGGCTCAGGAGACCAAAGTTTTTACCACCCTTCCCTAGGGCAGACTCACCTGGAGGCAGGCATGTTTTTCGCAGATCTCTACCTTCACTTCAGGGAAAGTTTGCTGAACCCAAAAGGTTTCAATGAACTGTTGTTATCAATGAAATTTGACTTCACTGTATTTCTACAACAAGCTACAGTAACATTTGCAAGAGGGGTCCTGGGCCTGGCTAGGGCATAAAATAAGGAGTTTGCATCAAGTCAGACCTCTCTGACAGTTTGTATGTCTTTGATTCTGGGAGGTGGAAACAGCACTGTGCATAGAGAAATATGAGGATATGGAGCTAGACAAGGCCTTAGGAGGAGTTCTCCTTGCTCTGAGACAGAATCAGGAATAGTCAACCTATTTTCCTTTTCCCAGAATCCTCTGGGAGAAGCTTGTAAAACTTCCAGAGGTAGCCTGCTCCCAGCCTTTCGTCCTATAAATCAAAAGGTTTTCCTAATATCAGAACAGCACTATGTGTTTCAAACAGACCCATTTCTTCCTTTTTATTGTAAGTAGGCACGGGGAAATAAAAACCCCATATCACTGTCCTCTTCGTTACAACATTTCTTGGAGGTGATTATTACATTCAGCTGCCTTCTTTAACAATCAATTCTATCAGGCTTTCATTTCTAAACCTTGTATTGTTCTTGCTGGCATTCTCTCAGCTTTCTCAGAATTGTCCACACATTTAAGTGTGAGGTTGCAAATGGAGTACAGTGGTCCTGGAGAGCCCCAGCAGTACTAAAAATCTTGGCATAATTAGATTACACTCCCATTCCACACTTCAGAATGGCATTTGCTTTTTTCATCCAGCATCACATTTGTGCAGTGACTCCTATTCAGTTTATGGCCAGATAATTATCTGCAGTGGTTTTGCATAACTAATCACTTCACAGTGTGTTGGTGTTTCCATCTAGAGATCTGTCTGTATCGGATGTCACCTTACTGATTTCAGAATGCTTTTCCAATTGATCATCACTATTTTCAGTTCTAATCTTCCTCTTGCAGACCCTCCCAACCTTTTGGTCTCATCTACATTTTTTTTTACCCTGTTTCACAATTGCCATCAATAGTGAAATGCTTATACAACCGGACATAGGAAAGATCCTTGTGGGATTCCACTTGTTATGTCTTCAGAGTTTGATGTACCAACAGACTTAGCAAAACACCTCTCACAAAATCTTATTAAAAATGTATTGAAATTATCTTGGATATGATCACTGTCTTAGGAACAGGATGTAAGCAAAAATTGCTATGAACAGGAGGCTAGCATGCTTTATCTACAACAGTGACAATTTAAAGGAAGTAGAAATACATATTTCATATATCAGCATACTATTTCATAATAAATTTGGCACTTTTATATTCTAATTGAAGACAGAGAAATCATACAAGAAACTCTTAGACATTAGAAGTAAGAGTAAAAATAATAAGAATTAAATTCCTCCAAAAATCAAAGTCATGCTTTGTTATGCTGTGAAGCAGTGCAATTCTATAGAAAGGACATACTGGAAAGTCCAAAGAGACAGCTAAGCATGGCAAATTAAAGCTTACAGTGAAGGGCTGCAGCAGCCAAAACAGCAGCTGACTCTGGGTTGTAGAAATGTATCACAGCCCAAGGAGGAGATCATCTTTCTCCTTGCGACTTTGGTGAGACTGCACATAGAATTCTGTACATAGCTTTTGGCACTCTAATACTGGAAAGATGTCAGTGAACTAAACATAATTAAAAAAAAATGGAGAGATTATGTGTAGATTAGAGAGGATGCTTTTGAAGAAGGATTAAAATAAGTTAAAATTCGCTAAGGAATGACTATAGGGAATATTATAACATCTACAAATATTTGACAAGGAAGAAGTGAAATTTTCTGGAGTTGTACAATGGATCATAATAATGAGTTACAAAATGAAGGCAAGAAAGCAAATATAACCAGAATATTAGGAGAAGCTTCCTAACTCCATGGCCAAGGTACATGTCTACTGGGAATTAATGTCCCCTTTGTCAGCAGTAGCGGAACTTGCCTGAGAAACTCGACGAAGGACAGGAAATGGATGTAATCTTAATGAACTTTCTGATCATATGACAGAGTGTTGTCTAACTTCCACCTAACTTTCTATCTCACTTAACTGTATCAGAAACTAGACTCCAGATTCAACTTGGAGTATTGAGTTTGAAAACTAGGATCTTTTAGTAAACCTTTCCAGAAGGCAGTGAAAGATGATCAAGTCAGGCAAAACTGCTATTAAAGATGTCTCTCAGACTTAATGAATAATCATTGCTTGCTACTGTTAAGGGACAAATGGAATGTTTAGTTCTGTTCTTGTCTGAGCAGTTGACGAGTAAGGGGAGGTAGTTACCAAAGGAAAAAAGGAGTGTTCTGGTCACATGGTTGACAAGCTTAGATTAGATTCCATTAGATTACTGGGAATAATAGAAAGATCAGGGCCTCGCTCTTAGATGACTCCCACAGCTGCATTCATAGTAATGATCCTGCTTTTTAGACTTCACTGAGAAATTCTCTGAACTCCTTTAGGAGATTTACTATTTTAAAAAAATCTTATTTATCTAGATCTACAATCCATACTGTTAACAAGCATCCTGTGCCAGTGGAACTAAAACCTACTGGAATTTCTACATACAGAATTATACATTTAGCTTGTGAAATATTCTACTCATTTGAGGCAAAAGCTGCAAATGGTACTTTCACTGGAAGAGAACCAAGGTCATACCAGGTGAGCTCACCTGCTTCAACTTGAAATAAAGAACATCCTACCAAATAAATGGGAAATGGAATTTTAAAGTTATGCATTATATCCCCTTCCTTCGTCCAAAAGTGATCCTGCCTTTTAACTGAGATGGATGTCAATTGGTGCATGCCAGGTGTTTTGATACCCATTATGTCTTTAATTATTGCACCCTAAGAATGTCAGGTGCTTTGTAAACAAATAAGGGGACAAGGCCTGAGGAACTGACAACGTAAATAGGTTATGAGTGTTAACATGATCCCTAGCAAAACATCTGGAGGTGCTAAGTGGAGAGATTGGCCACAGCTGGTACAACACAACAGAACGCAGTTTCTGCCACAGTGATTTTCAGAAGAGAAAGAATGAACTCTACACGAGTACGCAAATATTTGGTATCACTGTCATTTTAGTCTGGGCAACAGGGTGCAGTCTGTTGGACCACTCTCACTGAGATTAAAAGCTTTGCAAGTATTCCTTGCCATCAAGATTTGGCCTTTTGTAAAAGAAGCAATGACTTAAGTAACAGATGCAGGACTTAAACAGAGGCTCAGAGAATGTATATAAAATGGTTAAACAAGAGAAAAGTACTACCCTTTTAATTAATGCACATTAATGTTTTTTTCTATGAAAGAAATCACCTCCCAGTATTTCCATTGTTTCTACCTGTCCTGGTTTCAGCTGAGTTAGAGTTACTTTTCTTCCTAGTAGCTAGCATAGTGCTGTGTTTTGGATTTAGCATGAGAAGAATGCTGATAACACACTGATGTTTTAGTTGTTGCTAAGTAATGCTTAGACTAGTCAAGGACTTTCTTTTTCAGCTTCCCATGCTCTGCCAGGTGCACAAGAAGTTGGGAGGGGGCACGGCCCAAGATAGTTGATCCAAATCGACCAAAGGGCTATTCCATACCATATGACGTCATGCTCAGTATATAAACCGAGGGGAGTTAGCCGGGGGGCAGCGATCGCTGCTCGGGGACTGGCTGGGTGTCGGTCGGCGGGTGGTGAGCGGTTGCATCACTTGTTTTCTTTTCCCTGGGTTTTGTTTGTCTCTCTCGTTCTCCTTTTCATTACAATTATTATTATTATTATTATCATTATTATTATTACTATTATTATTATTTTATTTCAATTATTAAACTGTTCTTATCTCAACCCGTGGGTTTTCTTACTCTTGCCCTTCCGATTCTCTCCCCCATCCCACCGGGGAGGGGGAGGGTGAGCGAGCGGCTGCGTGGTGCTTAGTTGCCGAGTGGGGCTAAACCACGACACTACCACAATGTGTTTTTTCAAAAATACTGTCTGAATCTGTTTTTAAAACCTAAATCAGACTATGAAAATGTGCATGTTTAAGTACTTTGCTGAACTGCAGACTATATATATTTATTGATTTTTAAAAAACTATCCTATGAATTTTTTTTAAATAACCAGCTTCAATCTTAGTTATATACAAGCTCACACAACTTACTGGTGGACATTTTCCTGAAAAACCTATACATAGAGAAAGATTAGGTACTTGTCTCTTTCTGGACTTCAACAACCACTGTTGGTACAGAAAACAAACGGAAACAAAACAAAGATAAAGAATGGAAATTGTGTGTTTTGGCAGACAGATCTGCATTACCTTATACATTATTATTAACATTCATATTGTGCCCTGGGGTAGTCACACAATGCATCAAGAAAAATTTAAAAGGCATAACTTATCAGAGTCTTTTAATCTGTTTAAGAGATTTCATTGAGTTATATTAAATTGGCAATGTCAAAATCCAGAGACTGCTACCCGCCTCTGACGAAGTTATCAAAATCAGATGAAAGAAAGCTGTGCTACAATTGTTAGGCAGGAAGCCTGGCCAGGTTTTCTGCCATGCTTGCTGATGAAACAAAAGCTATAGCTTGTAGAGAACAATTGAATATTTCCATGTGTTATGCCAGTAATAGCTTTCCCTATAGAGAAGTGTCTCTTGCTTCCAGCTAACAGCAATGCTAGCTACCTAAAATCTGACAAATGGACTGTGTTCAAAGTTGGCTAATTGGAATCTCAGTAGTGTGGACGTGACTTTTGTTGCTTAAAGCTATGACAGTTCATCTGTTCTCAATGGTAACTTAAATAGAAAGTACAGACTATTCTTTTGTCATCCATTGCTATATAGTCACAAATGCTTGCTGTCACAATTATCAATATACTCAAAACAATTATTGTGAAAATAGTTTCTATGCATTCCTGAAGAATTTGAGCTGATTCAAAAAAACCTCTCAAACATGAAGATAAAATAGTATGCTAAAACAGCTTCTATAATGTCATTCTTGAAGCCTAATAAGAAGATAAAATTGAATCCAATTTTGGAAAGTTTAGGATTTGGGATTGTCAGAAGTATGCAGTAATTTCAATTTGGTTTTGATTCTTAAAATAAATACCTTTCTGCAAAAGTACAGGTTGTAAGATATGGAGGAGCCACACTTAATGACTCCACTTAATACTATATTTACTCCTAAAATATGTGATAAATGTTGTCAATAACTGATTGTTTACACTGATTTTAGACCAGGCTGAATGTTCCCTCTCCTGACTGCTTTCAGATGGGAATGTATAATGGCAAATTAGCAGACAGAACACTCATCTGGATTATGCCCCTTGCACATGACAAGGAATCCTCATTAACATTTGGGAAAAGCATTTTCACAGTCTTTACAGCCTAATAAACACTGAAAAAACACCCTAGTAAGCTTGATTCTGTTCTCACTATTACTTTAATTAAGCAGTGTACTTAGATAGTACATAGTTTAAACAGGTAAGTAAGCAACGTCTTTGAATTAAGGGCTCTGTTTGAATGCCTGCAGAGGCAGGCATATTCGCTTACGTCAGACTTAAAGCAAGAAGATGTAGGAAACAGCTGTAAGAATCATACAGACAACATTTGGACTTCAGATAGTCTGATCAGTAATAAACTAATGATATGAGATCATGTGTATGTATGTTTTCAGGATTAGCATCTTTCTATTGGTTAACTCCATTGAAGTCAATAGAGTTGAAGCAACAGAAGTGAAAATGTAAACTGGTGTTTTCTTCTTATAGCTTAAATGGGTTTCTGTAGTAGCTCTCAGATGCCAGTCTGTTAAATTCAGAGTGTTCAGAAAATGGAAAAAAACCTCCAACCTTTTTTTAAATGTAATTTTTACAACCATTTTAAGTGTTCTACAAATTAGTTATAGCAGACTTCCCAAAACTTTGGAAGAAAAGACGGGGTAAACATGGCAAGAGACTCTTTACTGTCTATTCAAACTGAGCTCCCACTCAGAGACCTTACAAATCTTTTCCATAAATACATTTTTATCTAATGCTGTGGTAAATCATTGCTGAATGTATTAACAATTCCAATAACCACTTACATATGCGAGTTCTTTTTCATATGACTCATCACTATCAATATATCTCAAAAATGAAACAGAATAAACAAGATTGAGTTGATTTGTAATTCATAAGTCAGTCAGAAATAACTTTTTTAAAAACAGATTGTGAAACAGTAGAATTTGTCATAGTCTCAAACCAAAAAGCCTTCACCTCGTTCTAAAAAAACATAAGTAAAATAAAAATAAAAATTTTGTATTCTAAAGGAGTATCTCGGCAAGCAGTGACTGAATAAAATAACCTTATTTTACTAAGTCTTTGCTATTTCAAGGCAGTAATTTCCACTCTATGTTCAGCCACCTCTGACTGCAGGACTAGTCAAAAACAAATCAATCCAGGGATTTGACAAAATGGGTACAGCAGTATTTCCTCCAGTTTCTCCGAGCTGGCTTGCAGTAGTCTGAACTACTATTAGGTCTGAACATGACCTGATACATGGCAAGGGAGATCTCTTTTTATCATATCTCCTTACTCTCCTTGCACATCCAGATGAAACTACACCTAAAGACTCGCTTTGCTTCTGGGGTAGTCCAACCTCCCTCAGCATCTCTCCAGAAGCCAAACCACTGGAGATAAAAAGGCCATGTGAGCCAAAGCACTGTATCTAGGCTGCTTGTGAGTATGTTTGAGTCACATGCTTGAGAAGCATTGCAAAAGTGAGCTGGCGAAGCTGCTGATATTATCATAACCCTTGTGAATCTATGCTGATCAAATTCTGAAAGGCGCTCGTGTTTGCGGAAGGCTCACTCCTGTATGTATGTGTGTGTGTGTGTGTACATATGTAGGGATTAATTCCAGAGATCACTGGCATATGAAATACAAGTTTATATTAATTGTCCACTCTCTTATGTGTATGCATTTACACCTGCAATGCCAGGATCAAAAATAAAGGTATGTGAAAGTACTGAGTCTGATTCTAATTTGCACTAAGGTAACTGTACCTGCTTTTGACCGTGTTATGGGGGGTAATTCTCAGCTAAGCAGATCTTTTTAAAGACTCCTTTTCATTGCTCAACAGCTGTCCAAGCCATCATGTACATTAGAATCAGTCCCCACCAAAAAACAGGACAGTACATATTCAGATGACTAATAACCATGGTTTCAATGCATGCCAACATCCATATGGAGATAAATTCATAATGTAATTAAAACAGTTCAGAAATTCAGAAATTGAAACACTATCTTTGCAGTTTGGTTCACAGAAAGCCAGATTAAGTAGTGTTATTTTTCTCATCTCGTAGAAAAACTTATTTATATTTTTTGAAGAAGTGTCTAAGTAAGCATCTTTTTTGTATAGTTCATGAAAATAACAGAGGAGTAAGGCCATTTATTAACTGGAACCTGACAGCATGTACACATGTGGTCTTATTTGCATAATAATTCAATTTAACTTCTGTGGAACTACAGACATGAGCAAGTGGCTCATGTCTTTGAAAGTTCGTAAGATCAACCTGTGTGTGTTTTCCTCCTTCTGTATTGTTAAATTTGGCCCATTGTAACCACATGCAAGTACTGGGCTGCGTAAGTATAAATGAAGGGCTGATGCTCCTTCACATACTGGTTTATACTGTAAAATAATCTTTCCTAACTTATAAAAATTCAAGAAAGAATGACCCTAGGCATGATATTTTCATTACATTAAAAATGTAACAAAAAAGAAACAAATCCATTTAAAAAAGAAAGAATATGTACACTCAGTTAAATGCCACTGTAGTGATTTGGCAAGGTAATGGAAAAAGCAGTGCTTCTGTTCGTGGAAGTTACTATTTGGCAAGTAATTTTTGCTGTTTTTGCTATTATTTTGCTATTTATTCTCTAGAATTTAGATTAGAAAATTTGCATTTTTATTCTTTTACATTGTCCTAAAGAAAATCAGACATATGTGTCTCCTGCAATGGAGATATACACAATATACAGGACTTCCATTTTGCCTTTTTTATTTAACTAATACCATCACAGAAACTTTTTAGCTTTGGATGAAAAATCACATCTCAATGACTTTACAGAATGTCAAGAACTGTTAGTTTAATATAACAGATTTTTAGCTGCTTGCTTTTATTCTCCTGTGTATAACTCTCACTACCCCTATTTTCCTTCATTTGATCATAACACTAGTAATAAAACTTCACTTCACCTTAATAAAATGGAGTCAAAGCACCTCATTTCATATATTTCTATTTTATTTTAAATAGACACTGATTACTGATCTGAAAACATACCATCCTATACTGTTGTACCTTTCTGCCTCATTTTTCCATTTATAGCCATTGTTGACTGTGATGGAATTATACTAGCAAAACAATATGATCCCAGCCTTGAGAAGATGTCTCTGTGCTAGGTCAAACAATTTGCCGTAATGAAAATTGCAAAAAGAAAATAAGTGCATTCACCAAACAGCCAAGAACACTGGCCTTTCTTCTCCATGCCTCATGATAACAGATTGGCCTTGCCAACTTCCATCACAAAAACATTTTCATCTGTAGAAGATCTTATAATTCTTGTTTTGAGTGATTGCTTTTAGATGACACATAGCAATAAATATGAACTTTATTTTATTTAGTGACCAGTGCTTCTGAAAGACTGCAAGCCAACTAGAGCAGCAGAATATTGAATATATAAAACTGCTATTAAAGAAGGTTAAGGCTGTGTCATAAACTATCTAAAATGTTATTATTATTTCAAGCTTAAGCTGATATGTTGGTGTATGGTTGCGGAAAAGAAAAGGATACAATAGCAGGAGTGAAAGCACAGTCACAGTCAGAAAAAGTCGCTGTAATAATGACTTTGGGATGACTTCAATACAAACAAGAGCAGATCCACTGTGGGTTACACAGTCTACACCAATGATACCATATCAAAGTCATTCAACTTCCAAGTCACAGGAGATTTTTTTTTCAACTAACAGTCTAGAAGACACAAGCATTGGCCTCATTTGCAACAAATACAATGTGAACAAGACCCATAATTCGGGAACTGAAAGTTATACTACATTTTTCCTGTCTTTTCTGTCTCCTTTACTAATGATTTTACAGCTGGAATGTAGTTGACGGTGTTCAAGCAGAACAGAAAGCAGAAAGATCCTATTAAGTCCACAGATACATAATTCAGTTGTGTTAACAAGTACAACTTCTTATACAACTTTACCATTCAACTAACATAATGCCTATGTACACATGCACTCCTCTCCCACTCCCTCACTGAAAAGCATGCTTTTTCAGGGTTCTTTGGCTCTTAAAGCCTTAAAAATGGTGTTGGGCAACCATCAGTGTCATAGAAGCATGTTTCCAGACCACTGCTGTGTGTATCTTTATTTGCTCCTGTGAAAGTAGGCTCATTTCTGCCTTTCAATACTGACTTCAGCACTAGCTGGCAGGAAAATATGCATTGTTTACCTTTTCCACAAAGTGGAAGAGAAGCCTTTTCCACAGCCAGAAACCTTCATACTTTCACAGAGCTTGGCCAGAATAGAGCCTGCCCTAGACATTTTTTCTAGCGCATTTTAAAGATCACGATATTCCAAATCCCCATCCAGGACTCAAACGCCAAAGACACAGGACTCTGGTCCTCACTTTAGGTAGCACTTTGCCTTCACATTTAGCTTGTGAATGGTCCTAGTCTTTCAGTGAAATTTGATCTATGAACTGTACACACGAGCCTTAAACAACAGGAACTTTTTAATTCATGTGTGAAAAAATAGTGCAGAAGACTTGCCGTACTTTTCAGATTATGCTACCTATGACTTTTTATAGGTGTTAGGAAAAGCCTAAAGAGCATGGGCGGATTTAGGGGCTGCACAGCCAGCCAAGAGAAGTTTCAGGGTGTGCAGCCTCTTCTTGATAGCACTGCTGAGTTCAGCATACATCTGACCCTGTCGAGAGTTAAAAAAACAAAGCAGGTAAATCCACACAGGATTGGGAAAGTGCTATCCCTTTTTTGGAGCATTCATAGCTGTTACCTGATGGATAACATGGGAAGTTTGCTATTCTCAAAGGACATCAACAAGAGTTAAACTTTTAACAGCTAGACAGCTTTCTGGGCTTTAAGCGAAGAGGAGGCACCATTCTGGGGAGGATATTTGGAGGAAAGAAGCCTCAAAGTTTGACCTTTAAGTAGAGTCAGATATGACTGCACCCAGNGAAGCCTTTTCCACAGCCAGAAACCTTCATACTTTCACAGAGCTTGGCCAGAATAGAGCCTGCCCTAGACATTTTTTCTAGCGCATTTTAAAGATCACGATATTCCAAATCCCCATCCAGGACTCAAACGCCAAAGACACAGGACTCTGGTCCTCACTTTAGGTAGCACTTTGCCTTCACATTTAGCTTGTGAATGGTCCTAGTCTTTCAGTGAAATTTGATCTATGAACTGTACACACGAGCCTTAAACAACAGGAACTTTTTAATTCATGTGTGAAAAAATAGTGCAGAAGACTTGCCGTACTTTTCAGATTATGCTACCTATGACTTTTTATAGGTGTTAGGAAAAGCCTAAAGAGCATGGGCGGATTTAGGGGCTGCACAGCCAGCCAAGAGAAGTTTCAGGGTGTGCAGCCTCTTCTTGATAGCACTGCTGAGTTCAGCATACATCTGACCCTGTCGAGAGTTAAAAAAACAAAGCAGGTAAATCCACACAGGATTGGGAAAGTGCTATCCCTTTTTTGGAGCATTCATAGCTGTTACCTGATGGATAACATGGGAAGTTTGCTATTCTCAAAGGACATCAACAAGAGTTAAACTTTTAACAGCTAGACAGCTTTCTGGGCTTTAAGCGAAGAGGAGGCACCATTCTGGGGAGGATATTTGGAGGAAAGAAGCCTCAAAGTTTGACCTTTAAGTAGAGTCAGATATGACTGCACCCAGCTTTCTTGATCAGGAACCATATTCTCAGCTTGTTTGTTTTTCTGCTTTGTTCCAGCTTTTGATTTCAATTCCATTCCCTGTCACTTGTGAGGATGTCTGACAGTGAAACATAGCAAAAGAAAAGCCAATATTCGAAGGTTGGATTTTCCAGAATGGATTATTACACTTGTAAAAAATCCAAAGACATTGATGAGGTGACTGTAGTTAATATTACACAATTAATGAACACAACAATGAAGGCCCTCTGTACCAAGTTATTTAATCTATATC
>VYZW01014939.1:1093-11831 GCA_013401315.1 Balaeniceps rex
TTATGTATATCAAATATTTTTGCCCTATAGCTTTATAGCAGCTTATTACTACCAAAGAGGATTTCTTGCCCCACAACAAAATAGAATTCTAGGATTTTATTGACAAGAGAGATACGGTGACCGCTAGGATGTGGTTTTGCAGTGAGCACTAACTTTCTATATCTCTCATCTATAAACTTTTAACCCATGTCATACAATTCCTTTGAAATTTTTGACTTTTAGATGATTTACATTTGTCAGCTCTAGACCTTTCAGCATCTAAATAGTGTCCTTTAGATGATGCTAGTAAATAAGAAGGAAGTGGGTTTTGGATTTGGTTCCAATTATGCAATTGTGCCTTTTCTTCTGTTGTGGTTTAAAAAAAATCTCTTGGAAGTTTTAATATCCTTCCTGTATTTAATTACAACCAGGCTCCAACAAATACCGTAATAAGTTGGTTTCTCTTGGATTGAAAATCTGCAAGAAGTATTTTACATTTAACATTTCTGCAGTTTTGGAGTGTATTTTTTCCCAGATTCCACAGACAGGATAATGTGGTTAATATTGTTTGTATTATATGATTGTTCATCAGACACTTCTCTGCTTCTGATTACTATGGTTGAGTTTGTATTTGCCATAGCAAACTCTTAATCTTCTCAAAATTTTGAAGTGACCCTAGAAAAACCTAGCAAATTGGTATGAATTATTTTCTGAATTCCATCTTTGTGTTTTAGTTTGGCAGTTTGTTTGCTGAGATAATGGTGAGGATTAGAAACTATTAGTTTTTGTTTCTGCATCACTTTTTCCCAAGATGATTGTGTTTAAGGCTTATCTATTTAAGGTGCTTCTTAGTGCTCTCTATTCAGGGCTTTCATNTGAGAAATATCAATCTTGGAACTCAAATACTGTTCAGGTGTCTTGACTGTATCTTGTTGCTTCTCTGCTTGCTAACTGAGAATTGTGAGTTGACTAAATACAGAGAGAAAATCTGCTTTTTTTAGAGGTCATTGCTGCTGGTGATTATGGAGGCTGGCTAGGAGGACTGTTACACAGTTGTCTTGTTTTGGGTATGGTTTGAATAAGTGGTTCTTTTTTACAAGCTTATAAAGCATCATCTTTGCAAAACATTGTATNATTGAGTACAGGTGAAACTGGTAACAATTATATACTGCCTGTAGGATATATATGGCATCACAGGATCCCTGAGCAGTAAGTTGTGTGAGAAATATCAATCTTGGAACTCAAATACTGTTCAGGTGTCTTGACTGTATCTTGTTGCTTCTCTGCTTGCTAACTGAGAATTGTGAGTTGACTAAATACAGAGAGAAAATCTGCTTTTTTTAGAGGTCATTGCTGCTGGTGATTATGGAGGCTGGCTAGGAGGACTGTTACACAGTTGTCTTGTTTTGGGTATGGTTTGAATAAGTGGTTNNNNACAAGCTTATAAAGCATCATCTTTGCAAAACATTGTATTCTTAATCTCCGTCATGATAAAAAATTGTGTATGCACTGCATGGAGACATTGTCTTTTTCACTGCATAGCTCTGATATGGAAAGATAAAATCTGAATTAATGTGAACATTTCTTTAAATATATGCCATGCATTAAACACTTTTTTTGGATACTTTTCTTGATAATTTCCATTGGGGACATTAGTATAACTAAGAACAGAACTTAGCCCTCGGGGTTTTAAGTAGCCAGAATTTTATTGAATAGACCAGAAGACCATACTAACATGACAGTAACTCAGTTTAATATTGGCCTCTGTGGAATGTATGTTGTGATTTCTAATGATTAGTTATGCAAAAAGTCGTTGGTAGATCATACTCCAACTGGATCTTGGATTTTACTTAGTGGTTTTCTTTACTCTGTATACCCAGATTACAAGGGAATTTCTTCTTTAGCTGCTATCTGACAGTAAATTCTGTGCCTTTTGTCTTTGCTCCTATTGTTCTTGTGCTAATGAAACTAAGCCTGAATGTGTTGCAGCTTCATTTTCCTGTGTTGAGCTACCTCTGTCATCAATTAGAGAAAGAATAGGAAGGAGATATAAAATATATGCCCCTTTAATACATAGAAAAAATAAAATGGCTATCTGGAGTGGGTAGGAGAGAGAGTTTGAAGACAAAGGAAGACATTTCTTTTAATGAGTTTATTATTTAGGTGACCTTCGAATAAGGGTGTAATTCTGGAAATGGGATCAAGATGTTTGTTGTTGTTTATTATCAGCAGATCATATTTCGGGATCATGCTAAGTGTTAGGAGAAGAAGGATAACCTGGGTAGTTCAAAAGAAATCGGAATGATTTAAGCAACTAGTAGCAGAATAAGCCCTTTCAGTGTACCCCCAAAGCTCACCCCTCCCTCTAAACTCATGGATGCCTTCAGAAGTCATTCTGTTAAATTGGTCAGATTTGGATAGGGCCTTTCAACACCTTATGCACTATTTATTTATGTAAATAGCAAGGAAAAGGGTTGTAACGATGGAAGAGGCTTCAATTTTATGTCATAGAAAATTTCAAGTTAGCAAAACAACTGATTTCTATGTGCTGTTGAACCTCTGGAAGTCTAATAAACCTTAACAAGTATGTAATTTTTGGGTATGCTGATGGAATGCTAACTGAGGTTTTAGCACTGCTTGGTTGGATCGCCTCAGATAGCTCTGACTGAAATTCTCTGTAGATTATAATTTGTAAAAAGGTGAGGTAAAGGATGCTGCTGAAACAAATTTGGACTAATGGCTTCTTTTTGATCTGATGGAGTTCTGCTGCCATGACTATGTTTCTCCATGTTTGTATTATTCAGCACTGTATTGTTTCTGGCTCATCAATTAAGTTGCAAACTCTGTAGTAGTGACGTGATTAGGCCAGAGGCCATAATTCATTAGTTATGTATTATATTTTAGTGAAAGCTGTAAAAAGAAGTGTTCAGACTCTGGTTCAGGACTTCAAAAACAGGTATCCATTAAACTCTACCTAAAAGTCAGAGTTCAGTTATTTGTAAAAATGCTTTGCCTTCTTTGGAATGAATATTTGTAGTGTTAGATTTCTCTGATAAAAAATTATGTGAAGTTATTTTCATTCAAGCTTACTCTCTAATATAACATTTTGGTTTTTTGTGGTACTATTTAAATAGTTTTGTCGGTCTACTAAGGAAAAAGTTCCTTCTTCAGAGAATCATTTACAAATTTGTTGTCACTATTCAAAATGCGTTATCAGGCAGAAGTGCCATATTTTGACTCCAGAGTCATTGGTAATACTAACCCATTTATTTCTCAAATCAAATAGAACTTTAGACGATGTTTCTCTGACTTGTATGCTGTTTAACAGCTCAGTAGATGAACCACGTCTGCGTTGTGGACAGCATTAAAGTGCTCAAAAAAGCATTGTGGATGACCGAATAGCGGGTGTTCATTAACACTGCAGAAGCACAGAAATACAATCTTGTGCATTGTAAAACGTCCTATTTCAAACATTTCATTCAATTGCATGGGTTTGTTTCTTGTGTCATCCCTGTAGTGCATCAGCACATAAGTACTTCATGGGCAGTGTCCAGAGATCTTTCAGTGTTACAACTAATGCCAGTGTTCTGAGATGATACTGTTACGACCAGAGGAGATTTGGCTGTGATAATAGGTGTGGAATATTTCCACATTTCTCACCCAACCAAATAGACGTGGTTCGCTTCTGTACTTGCCTTCTTATATATCAAATGAAAAATCTAAAAATCCACCTACTTGCACTGCTGCAGCACAAGCTCTTGAAATTACTGTTATTTTTGTGGAGGGGCAATTCTCCACAGATAAGATGAAAATGACATTGTCAGGAGCAGACAAACACGCTTTTAATGTGTTATAGTATTAAAAAAGACTGTATAAAATGTAGCAGAAGAAACTTCTTGTAAGTTGAATTTTGCCTGGACTTAGTAAAGCTGTGTGAAAATACGGAGCGTAATGCATTTAATATTTCAGTGGATGTATATTCTTTCTTCAGAGAAGATGGAGACTTGAGAAAATGATTGTGGAAGTGTCATTTATAGTTAAGGTTGTCTGATACGTCTGTTATCAGAGTCTGATTTTAGTTTTTATAACTTTGCCAAAGTTTTGGCTGAATTTTCCACGTCATGGAATTGCCAAAAAGTTATTTGTTTTCAAAGTTACTATTAAAATGATTCATCTGTTTCCAGGAACAAGTTATGGGAAAATACGTTGATGGTTTGGGGGGTTTTTTTGGGTTTTTTTGGTTTTTTTTCCTCCTCCTGAGAAACTCAGTGCCTTCATTCTTTGGAGTGGAAACTTGAAATCTGGCAGATGAATCACCCTTGTTTCAGGGAAGTGTCTTTTGAGAGGAACGCAGGGTGGCAGAAGGTGCAATGTGTACGACATATGATGTGCATAAAGGCTGGTAGGGACTCTCTAGGAGACACGGTGGAATGTTTGGGCTGTGGATTCCCAAATAAATTAAAAGTAAATATTCAGTAACTACCTACTAATTAAATGAGTCAGAAGTTTGACAGAAAAATAGCATAGGACCATATGATTAAGGTTTGTATATAAGTGCACCAAGCTCTTGCACAGAGTGTACAGACTAACTTTGGAGGTTTTTTTAACTTTAATATTTTCTTTAATAGTTTTTTTTTTTTTTTTAAAGTGACAGATTCCTTAGAGCTGTTCCTGTGTTGTTATGAAGCTGAAACAGGAGTTTTTCAGTGGCTGAAGCAGTACGTTTTTTTACACTTTCAGAAAAAGCTTATTTGTATTTTATTTTAATCAAGAAGATGTAATTTATTCTTCATTTTAAAATGTTGCTTTCTTCAACCGGAGCTCATTTAAAAAAAAAATTTTTTTTTGTTTTGCTCTTTCATGCCAGTGCTGTCTAATAGATTCTATGGTCAGGATTTTTATTTCTGATCCTTCACCTAAAATTCATCTGAGTGTGTGTGTAGGTTTGTTGTTTTGTTTTGTTTTGTTTTTTAAAGTGGAGACTAAGGAGAGATAGGAGTCCATTTAACATTTACTTTCTCTTGAAACTGTGTGCTGAATAATATATATTTTTGAAATTTCAAGTCCTACATCTGTTAGTTGCATCAATCTTTGCTATTCTTAATACTAATTGAATCTTAATCAGGAGATGATCTCCATGCTGTGGGAAGCACAGAAGCATTCATTCTGATCTTTTATAAACTCTAAATAATCCATTAAAAAAATAATTTGTAGATCAGTTCTTTTTGTTGTTGCATTTCACTGAACTCAGTTAGCAGTTCTCTGCTACGCAAATGCCTTGTGAAGATGCCTCAGTTTCTCTATATTTATGTAGCCTAAACTTTATTTTTTTTAAAGCAAAAGTTGTTTTCAGCCATCATTTTCACACTAAAAAAGTATCTACACAATTGTGCACTTTCAAATCTGGTTTGTTCTCTTTAGTTTTCTTCCTCTCTGAGAATCTGTGTTCAAGATAGGGTTTTCAAATACATTGCCTTTATTTTTCTCATTGCATGTATTTTTTTATTGTTTCTAGTTCATTAAGCACCTCCTAGCACATAATTTCTGTGACTGTGGGATTTTCTGTGTGCTGTTTGAAGTGGCTAACTTTAATCAGCAAGTCCCACAAGCTGTATGTGATTACTGGCACAGAGTTGGATACCTGCTGAAGTGTCTGGTTGGAAGGCCCTAAAACAGGACCTAATATGAGACCTATTCTACAATTGTAGTTATTTGTCATTAAGGATTTGATTTGATCTTCACAAGATTTTATTTGTAGCTGGGATTATACCATTTGCTGATGCTTCAATGCCAGGAGTTTTCTTTTGTGAAAAGTGAATTCATGATCGCTTCCTGGAGATTCACATTAAAAGAAATCAGTGTCACTGGGAAGAAAACACTTTTTACCCAGAGCACAGTGTTCATAACGTGACCACAGACATTTTCTAAAGGCGATGTAGACTCTTCAATAGTAAGCCTTGGCCTACGTGATAGCAGTCTTCCTTTTCTAGTTAGCTCTTGCAGACCTCTTCAAAGTCATTCATGGAATTGGCTGGTCTGCAAAGCACTGGTTGAAACCAGCTACAGCACTACTGGCTCATGAAGGGGAGGGATAAAACTGTGTGGAGAGGGATTATGGGACAACAGTTGTGAATTCAGGAGAATGTCAGACCTGCTGCCTTGCACAGATGTAGGGACACCCCTGATGAATTTGTAAAATCTTGCTCCTTTGTGGGCTGTGGCTTTGCTGTGTACTTGCACGTGGGGATGTCTCCCCAGCTTATGGGTGTATGGCACTCTTGAGCTGATTTTCAGCTCCTGCAAAGCTCTCGACTCCAGGCCAGATGGGAGGCCCTTAAGTGCCCAGATATAAGGTGATGTTCATTGGCAGGGAAGGCCGTGGCTTCCTGCTGGGCCCCGGTGGCATGGGCTGCCTTGAATTGTGGCAGCTTTCTTGCCTCTGTGGAAGGCTGTGGTTCCTGCTGCCCAGTTCAATCTTGCAGGGGTTTGAAACACAGCTGCCTGCCTAAAAACTGGTAGAAGAGCACCGTTCATTGTGGCACAGTGTCACGTCCTGAACCACTTGGGTCAATGCTTAGGACGTAACAAAACGTGTGTACTGTCTATGGCAGCAGTGAGGTGACTGCAGACTAGTAAGAACTTATTTCTACTCTCATTAAGCCTTGTGGCTAAACGTAATTAGACTTCAAATGGAAGAGCAGCATTTTCTTCTAAATGGAGTGGGGTTTTCTTGGTAGAGATAGAGGTTTTTGGTTTTGATGTTGTGTTTTTTTTTTTCTTAAATAAAAAAAACACTCAAAGCAGAGCCGAGGGTCACCCCATGCACAAGTCCATGGAAGCAGCTTCAATACAAATATACAAATGAGAAGGGCAATGGGGGGTAATTGCAAAAGCAAAATTAATCAAACCTGAATGCTGATTTATTAGTGTCAAACTATTTATTGCAACGTGGAAAGGGGAAAACATGTAAAACAGTAAAATCAGTCATTAGGTAAATACCACCATAGGATCAGTGATTTTAAGAGAGCTTTGTTAGTGTACACCAAATGAGGATTGTGGTCTTATGTTCCAATTTTTCTCATGTAAAGATCTTTTTTCCATGTCACCAGAAGTATGGAGAAGGTATAAGTGGAAGATTAGATGTGCCTTTGCACACAGAAGGCACTGAAATTTTCCAGGATGATTTTTTCTACAAAGTTATAAATTAATATTTGGGTTACTAGTTCAGTAGTATAGCATAAAATAAGTTATCTGTGCTGCTGTAAAATGCCTGTGTCTCAAAGTTCCTAAAAGGCAGTCTACAAGCCTACTTTAAGAAAAAGTAAACAAAGGATGAGAAAAAAAATTACCTTGGCTAAGAGTCAAAGCCTTGTTAAGATACGTGGCAGGAAAGCGGACACAAAATTGGAGGGAGAAGAAAGTAAAGAATATAATTAAAATGTTATTTTCTCTTTCCAGTTACCTGTCTTCTTTTGTTATTCATATACACTTGTTGAACTTGCATGTAAATGATTGATTGACTCAGTGAACTCATTGTAATACATTATGTTTGATGTGCTATCTTGAAAAAAATCTTTTGAAATTCTGTCTCTTCTCTTTGTCTGCTCACCTTGTGGCTTTTAATATCTTGTTTCCCATCTGTCTGATTCCATCATAAGCTGAGCATAACTTTTCAGACCTTAATGCAGCTCTTTTTTTGTTCTGGTTTAAGTATGTATGTAATGCAAATATGTGATTTGGCCGTCAACAATAATATCAGAAAGGAATGTTGAAGTGTATGTTCCCTTTATTGATGTGAAATAAAGAAATGCTTATCTGTAGATATTTGATAATACATATTTACAGTGCATAGATCTGTCTCTGCAAGCAAATGAATACAGAGATGTCTGTATCATTGTATTACATCTGCTTTAATGTTACAAATCCAAAGGTTACTTTTAAGGATTAGTTCTTAATTAAAGGAGAAAAGAAATGGGTCTGTAAGGTTTCAGGAAAGCAGTTTTAAATATAGATTTAAAAATACGTAACTGAATATGTAATGCAGATGCACCCAGACTTCATTTTGAGAGATTGATTGTACTATAGATATTATTACTGCAAGAAGTGTCTCTAGCAGTGAGGTCCTAACTGAGTCTTGAATTACAGGGGAATTTGGAGAAACAGACTTATTTGTTAAAAACATTTTTTTCTAGGGGATATAATGTCTGTAGAAATGTTCAGTTGGGATATCTTTTTTATGCTTATAGTTGAGCAGTTTGCTTAACAACCATAAGGTACAGGTAGATAAATTCTTTGTGTTCTTTATTAAGGACATAAAATGTATATGCTGAAAGATTTTTTTTGGATAGTGCCTTTTTAGTGAGAGTAAATCTTTGGAGAGACCAGAGAGAATAAACTGAGCCAGGAAGAGAGGAAAGGGAAAAGCATGGCAGTCCTGGGACTGTCTGTAACAGTTTGATGGGACGGTAGAAATAGAATTGTCTTTTAAGTCTGCTGAATTCATCAGAGAGTTGTTATAAAAGGGGAAAAAGGCCACAGAGTTCACTCAGCTAAGTGTGTTTATACATAAAACAAAAAGCACTGAAATATTTACTTTGATGTGGTCAATATAAATTTATTTGGATGATGATGATGATGATACTACTACTACTACTACTAATTCTTTTTGGCTGGCTGATTTGAGTATGAGCAAGGTACCCAACTCAGAGGAACTCAAAGGGAATGAAAAGCCTTTTTCCTTCATGATTTTGTTGAAAAAACAATAATAAGTAAACCAGTTTCAGCAGGATACATAGGCATATGCATTCAAACAAGTGATCGATATATTGAAATGGAATTATTCTTCAGACTAAGTATCATGTTGAACTGAGGCCTTGATATAGTCTAAGCAACTTTTAGTTCCAAAATTGCTGTCTTTACTAAGCTTCTGACTTCTCTGGCATTTGCTGTCTATTACTACTGAAACAAGTCTTTGAGCAGAAGCTTTAGTGGTGCAGTTCCAATATCTAGAAAGTATTATGTTTTAATTCTTTTTTTCCTGTGGTAGTGTGAACAAGTGCTTTGGAGAAATCTAGACGTGTATGTTTTCCACCATTGAAAGAATTATATTCATCTCATTGAGAAAACTGAAGCAATTTGCAACACTGTGTTAAAAAGATTTTTTTTTAAGGATAGAAGTTTTCTTGTGAAACTTCTTGTGAAAAATTTTGTTTATGAAACTCGTAGCTCTATTTCTACTGCATACAATATAGACAAATAAATGGAATGAAATTTTGGCTGCATTATATTCAAAACCAGTATTTTAGGATTTCTGTTTCACTTGCTTTTAATTCACTATGTCCTTCCCAGAGTTAAGTTAGGTATGGCGTTTCCTTCCAGAAGTGTGAAAAGTTAAATGCATGTATCACAGAAGGCATTCTTGTGTCTTTAAAAGTAAAAGCCTGTTGTACTGGATGCATCTCACCTGTGAGTGAAATTGGTGTGGAATACAGCAGCTGTGTCGTGTCACACACAAATACAGAAGAATAGCTAACGATTAATATTTCATCATCATTGCATAGCCATTTGCTGTGATAGAAAAAAATATCATTATGGAGTGTGACCCCAAATTGAAAAATGACAGGAACGATGGGTCTAGGGTAGGTATGTGTTATTAATAAATAACACTCTTTTATGACTCATTAAACTCTCTCTGTAATAACAGTGTGTTTCATTCTATGTTGCTGAGGAAAGTTGCAAACCAGAAGAAAAAGTCCTTTCGGTGTACTCCCAGATCCATTTCCTTAATTGCTGAGATTTTCCTGGGGACTGAAGGACAGAGTAGACATTGTTCAACATTTTAGCTGAATGAAGTGACACTGGGCTATAATAAGCTGCAGCTGAAATCCAACTACAAAGTGTTTTCCAACAGTACTCAGGAATAAGGCATTGTATTTGTAGTTAGTCTATATGGACATAGTTTTTGTCAGCAGTTAAATTCTTATTTGCTGCATATTTTCCTAGGTTTTCTGCTGGGCTAAATCACTGTATCCATGATTTACAGTTAAATATTTGCTTTACATGTGAGAGTGACACATTCACGTTGCCTTTTCAGCATATATGGAGAAAAGAGAAGAAAATGAAATAGCATTCTTTTTCTAGAAATTCTGATATAATTCACATGTTGGAATGTGAATAATGGACTCTGAATTAATTACTGCATGTTTTGATGTAGATTAGACTGATTAGTAGACACAGAATAGTGTAATCACTTGGATCATCATAGCAAATTTCTTCCATCTAGGGGAGAAATATGAAGAAAATAATATTTTTGGAAAAAAATGGTCACATGGCCTATTGTTTAGGCAAGCAGTTGCGCTTACTGGCACAACTAGTTAACAGTGTAAAACAAATATATTGCGTCTGGTGAATTAGTAATAACCTTGCATGCTAACTGTAATGCTTTCTCACGTTACTTGGCTTCAGATATAGTCACACACTGTATTCTCTCGAAGAGATAAGAATAAAGAATCTGCCATTGATTATAACAGAACCACTGATTTTCATGCATTACTGCATCATAAATGTTCACTTCTTTTTCCTAAGATATATTCGTGCTTACAAAGTATGTATTTATCCCCTCAAATTATGGTTACTAAATTAGCATGCCATATTTTTCACAAAATTAATCTTTTTCCAGTTTTGTCTGTCTGACTAATAACTTGATAAACCTCTACTTATCTTCTAATGGCAGATGATTTATCAAGGCCTACCACTTAAT
>VYZW01014941.1:0-21697 GCA_013401315.1 Balaeniceps rex
TCAAGGTGGACGCGGAGCGCAAAAAGAGCTTTGTTTTAAAAATGCCCATGGAGCTGACGCAAAGCCGCATCCAGAAGATTTGGCTTCCCAATGACAACCGCCCGGCTCTGCCCCGCCGCTGTGAGTACGGGCACCGCAGCATCCCCGCGGGATGCCGTGGGGTGGGGTGGGATGGGAAGCAGCGCACCCCGGGGGGGGGCTCTTTGCAACTCCCCCCCCCCCGCCTTTCCCATAATATCCATGCAGCATCCCGCCCTCCCTTTCCTCCTCCAGCATCATCCCGGTGTCCGCATCCCACCCGCTGCCATCCCGTGACTCACTTCCAGCCCTGGAGCTGGAGGAAGGTGCAACCATCACACGGCAGCCCCGTGGGGCGGGGGATGCGGAGAGGCGCTGGGACGGACACGCGTGTCCCAATTTCCACCCCCCCGCCGCTTCCAGCCCTGGGATTAAAAGGGAAGGGAGCAGGTTGCTAACCTCGGCACCCGGGTGCCAGCTCAGCTGGGATTTCTAGGGTGTCTGGCACCTTGTTCTGAGATTTATTAGTGATTTATTTAATTTTGTTTGGGGGGGGGCGGAGGCAGGATTAGGGCAATGGATTTGGGGGAAAAAAAAAAACAAAAAAACAAACCACCAGCTGTTTGCACTTTGCCACTTTACCCGGTGCTGTGCTTGGGATGAGATAGGGGGCAGGTGGAGGAGAGGGCAAAAAATCAATGCTGAAACTTCTGCAGTGGTTTCCCTTCTTTCTGAGCTTTGAAAAGCATCTTGAGTGTTTAGAACCAACCTCTGCGCTTTAAAAAAAAAAAAAATAATAATACAAGCAAACACTTGGGTCATGCCGGTGTTACTATAAAACAAATCATGAATCATAACACCATACTAAAGCTCAAGAGGCAGCAGCTCTTTTAACTCGCCCAACAGCTAAACTGTCAACCTGCCAGTTGTGCAAGTCTGCGTAACTCTAAATAAGCGTCGCAGGAATCCGCAGATCCGGGGCTGCGGAGAGCCAGGCCGGAGGAGGTGGCACTTTGCAGCCTGGCAAAGGATGGAAGTGGCTTGGGCAGTTGGGTGAATCAGTCTTTCCGATGCTTTTCTTGAGCAGGCGTTTTTAAAGTCGCTTCGGACATTTATTTCCCTTGGCCGGAAAGTTTCCCCTTTTAAAAAAAAAAAAAAAAAAAAAAAAAAAAAAAGAAAACATCCTATGAATTTGCCACATGTTGTTGCCCCATGGCTATGGGTCAGGCATGCAGCAAGGGACGGCTGAGCCCTA
Organism: Balaeniceps rex; assembly: GCA_013401315.1. Lineage (NCBI taxonomy): Eukaryota > Metazoa > Chordata > Aves > Pelecaniformes > Balaenicipitidae > Balaeniceps > Balaeniceps rex. The sequence goes on from VYZW01014941.1 coordinate 1,274, forward strand.
CAGCAGACGTTTTGCACATGCAGCCGGGGCTTGGCGAGGGCAGCTCTGCAGCAGACGCTGCTGAGGAAACGGCTTTCAGCAACAGGCTGAACATCTGGGTTGCCACGGGGCTTTGCTTTTAGTGGGGTAAAATGTCTCCTGGCTTAATGCTTTGCAGATGTATCTGGTTTGGTTTGATTTTTCTCAAGGACTGACACCTTTAAAAGAAATCTCTCGTGTGTGCGGAGCCTCCCTGTGGTTCGTGTCGCTTTATTCACCTGGTTTCTCAGAGGAGAGAATTCCCTCCTTGGCAGGGCAGAAAACTGACATACTTTAATATATTAAAGTCACCAAGGGGCTCATTAATACCGTAACGTGGCTTCTAATTATTTTCTCTTGGGTTGGGAACAAGCCATGCTGAGCACCATTCATTGCGCTCTATGGGAAGAGCATTATTGGGCTTTTTTAGTTTGTTTTTTTTTTTTTTTTTTTTAAAAAAAAACTGGAGGTGCTATTAATTCCTCGGCAGCAACAAAGAGCAGAGCCACAAAGCCTGGTGGGAATGGAGGTATAACAGAGACACGCGAGATCGATGCGGTCCCCCGTGGGGAGGAGGGAGCAGGAGCATCGCTGGGAGCATCCCTGGGAGCATCCTCGAAAAGCTCCCGCCTGGCCGCTCCCTGCGCGTGAAATAATTAGTCCGATTGTCCGCTTCCTCGTCAACAGGAGGCTCGAATGGATGCGGAGCGATGCCTTCATCTGGCCTTTTGACGGCGATCCATTAAATTGCTGTCAAGCTGCACGTCTCTCACGTAGGGGCTGGGAAAGTCAAGTCGTCGCAGGCGGCTGGATGGGCAGAGCCAGGCGAGGGGAGGGGGCTCGGCTGGGGGATGCTCCAGGGGGAAAGGGGCTGCTGCAGCCTTCCTCCCATCGCTCCCTCTCGGCGGACGAGGGCATGTGAAAAATAGGGCGGCGAAGTGCGTGCAAAACCCACGGCTCGCCCGTCGGCAGGGCGATACCGGTTCCACGCACGTGTGTGCGATGTGCAGCGCAGAAACGCGTTCTCGGTGCCTCCGCGAATGTGTCGGGGAATTGCGATGGGAAAGAAGCTGGAAAAGGGGGATGTGAGGCTAATGTAGAACATGTGGGGTGGGCTTGCGGGAGCGGGAGGTGTGTAGGAATGCTGCTTACGTGGAGACAGTAAAAATGCCTGAAGTGGGGAGGTGGCTATTTTATCTAACCTTCCATAGAAGCAAATTTCCTTTATTTTTTTTTTTCTTTTTTTGTCTTTCTTCCACCCGGTGAAGCATGAGAGCGCATCGGCGCTGACTTTCTAGCAGATAGAAAGCACAAGTTGACGAGCTGCTTCTAAATATCCCCCTTGAGCCTTTCAAAAGTCATCCCTGACCTTGACTTACCTGGATAGATGTCGATAACGAGGAATGAATATGCATTGAAATCCCTGATAGCTTTCCTGCAGTGGTGAAAAGAAATGATGAATTGGGTCTTTGTGAAGCACTGGGAGCAAAACACGGGTTTCTGTTACATCCCTGATGCAAAGTTTCCTGGAGGCTTTTGTGATTTAGCTGGGTTTGGGCTCAGGTTCCTGACAAAAAGGTGCTCGCTCCATGCCCTGGTGTTTTGGGAGGTGCTTCCCAGGTCTGTAAACAGATGCTTTTTCACGGTGCAAGGGGAACCTGGATCTTTCCTTTGGCAGCAAACCAAAATTTGGGGAGAGATTCCTCAAATACAGGTGTTTTAACTCCTGCAGCACCCTTTGAAGGTGGTGTGTGTGTACCCACGCAGCGCTAGCTCTGGGACCCTCTTAGCTGTCTGGAACCAAAGGGATGTGAACAGTACCTGGCATTGTCCCCCTCCTCTCGGAATGCTATTACTTTAATGGCCCCAAATCCTCTTGGCTCCGCTCTTTGAGATCCTTTGTCTGCTGGCAGGTAGGGAAAGGAGGAGTTTCTGTTCTCTATTCAGGTACTATTCCTTCCCCCCTCCCTTTATTTAATATGTGGTTGGGTTTTTTTGTGCAAAAAGACTTGCACCCATAGGTTGGTTGAGGATGTGAGACTGTTAGAGAGGAAAAAAAATTTTCTGGATGCGTTGCCGAGCCACCTTGGTACCCCAGCATGCAAAATCAGCGCTTGCTGCTGAAATCAGTGGGAGCTGGCCTGGGCTTTTGAAACGTGGCACCGGGGATGCAGGTCGCACAAAGGGAGCAAGTGTGAGGGCAGCTTCAGCCTGAGGAATGTGGAATATTTAAAAAAAAAAAAAAAAATCTCTTTTAGGTAGTTTTCTCTTCTCTTGCCTGCTGAGTCTGCTTTGGTGAAGCAGCCGGCAGATGATGGGCAGCCTTTCGCTGCCCTTCTGGGCACCAGTGCTGTAACTCTTCCTTGTGGCCTTAATTCAGTTTCTTTAGCTGTAGGATTTTTTTTTTTTTTATTAGAAGGGGAGGGAAATCCCACATGCTTTGCACGCTCTCCAGATACCTCTCTGTTTGTTTGCCCTTCCCAAATCTCCGCTGAGAAAAATCTACCCCAACCCACCTTAGGGGAGCCCCTGGTATCCCTGCATCGCTCTGCCGCCGTCCCACCTGCGGGCAGCTGGGATGGGCAGGCAGAGCTCTCCACCCAGACCGTAATTAGGCTGCGTTTTTATGGCTCTGCCACCAGCCACTCACTCCTACATTCCTTTCCCCTGAGGTCTCTGGCCTCGCCGGGCGGATTGAAGGGTGGGTGAGAAATCCCCCGGAGGGTCTCGCCTATTGGGGTTCATCTCTGCCTTCGCCCAGAGGGCTCTTGGCGTGTCACGCCGGGCGGCGTGAATGGGCGGCTGGCTAATCCAAATTCCATTAGGCATCGTTAAGATCTTCCTTTCCTGTATTTAAAGCGCTTGGCTTTGTGCCTTGGCCTTTTGTGTGTGCAGCACCATGTGAGAAGCGATTCTGCAGGAGCAGGGGTGACACATGGCAGAGGGATGCTGCCGTGGTACGTGGTCCACGGGGCGTGTGGTCCAGATAGGCCGGATGCATCCCGTGGTGCTGGGACCAGGCTGCGGAGGACTAAAAAAATTCCCAAACTGCATTCCCAGTCCTGCAACCTCAGCAATTTCCTCCAAACCGAACCGGGAATTTACTTTCTAAAGGATTTCTGGGTGGAGAAGCGATTCGCCTTGCAGCTGATTTGTCTGCATTTTGGCCATGCCATTCAGGTGAATCGGGGAGGAGCTTCTCTTCGCTTGCCAAGTCATCACTAAGTAATGCCTCTGGATTTATTGCCAGCTGTTTGACACGGATCCTCTTTACAACAACAAAAAACCTCCCAGCTTAAAACAGGTTTCTGAGGAAAAAGGGATAAGTCACTCGTGTATCTGCTTTTAAATGCTGGTGGTTCTGCAGTCCTCGGGCCCTGCAGTTCTTCAGAAAAAAACAGTTAGTTGCTTGCATTTGCATGTGTACCAGCTAGAAAGCTAGCAGAAGTTTTTGGAAGGTGCTCTCTGTGGGTAAAGATCTCAGAGCTGACGTGGTATTTTAGCACAGCAGCCATATCTGAAGTGCGCTGCTGCAGGGACTGGAGCAAAGCCCTTGGCTGTCCTCTAGGTTTGCACAGGATTGGCCAAACCATGGGAATGGGAGGTTGTGTTTGCCTTGATTGTTTTGTTTTTCACGTGGGGAAACTGAGGCACAGAGGTCCTGCAGGGAGCCTGGGGCAGCTTCTGGTTCCTTGCCCACTTTGCAGCCATCAGGATGTTCTCCTCTTGCCGTGGCTGTCAGGCTGTGACTCCTGTCCCCCGGTTTGGGTGGCATCAAGGTGAATTTGGGTCAGCATGGCTTAGCTGATGCAGTTGTGTCTCACCGGTGAGCAGCCATGGAGCCGTCCACCATGCCCCCTGCTCTGACATGTGCTGATTCAACAGATCCCATTGCCAAAAATTAGTTAGTGGATTCGTCTGCCCAAGGTTTTGATTGTCCAGGCTCATGAGAGGGATGCACAGAAGATCCTGCAGAGATGATGGTGCACGGGGAGCAGAGGCTTTGGGTTTCCTCTAGCTGCTGAAGGACTTGGGGGAAGGTTGGGTCAAGAGCAAGCGCCTTGTAGGGTTGATACAAGATGAGCTGGAGGATTAGCAGCTGCTCATGTTGTGCTTTCTCCTCCTCATCCTCGTAGCCTGTGGGCCGCAGCTTGCCAATTCCCCCACGGTGATAGTGATGGTTGGCCTCCCAGCCCGTGGGAAGACCTACACCTCCAAGAAGCTGACTCGCTACCTCAACTGGATCGGTGTCCCAACGAAAGGTGAGGCTTTCACTGGCTGCCTGGGGAAAGCATGAAGTCTGGGTCCTTGAGAGATGCTCAAGGAGTTTAGTCCCTTGGGGAGTGGAAGGTGGTGGGGGATCTTTCCAAGATCCCATGGGCCAAATATCCATGTTGTCCCGTTGCTTCTGCTGCAGCCCAGGTTCTCCTTCACTTTGAAGACCAAGGGATGTCCCTGAGCCTTTTGCTCTAATGATGTCTCTTAGCCTGTTGCTAGAAAGCGTTATCTGTAGGAGCTGCACACCTGAGTCGAGCTCTGCTGATGCCTGCTCCTGGTTTTGATGGTCTTTGCCTTTTCCACACAGTTTTCAACGTGGGGGATTATCGCCGCGAGGCAGTGAAACATTACAGCTCCTATGACTTCTTCCGCCCCGACAACGAGGAGGCTGTGAAAGTCAGGAGGTGAGCGTGGGCGCTGCATCTGTGCTCATACCCAGCTCCCAAATGGGTGGTGAAAGCCACAGCCTGTAGCAGGGTTGCCCAGCTTGTTTTGGGGGGTGACGGACAGAAAAGCTGGGCTCTAGCTTGAGATGTCCTTGCCTGCGTACGGAGGGCCTGACTTGGGTGCCACGAGCTGAAAACTGAAGCTGTTGGGGCTTGGTAGCTTCAGGGTCACCAACGCATCCTCTGTCAGTGGTAGCCTGAATTCACCTTCAGGCTCAGTGATGTGGGGCATGAGGTCTGCCATGAGGTTTGGCCTTTGCTTCTTCATCTACCATTGCCTCTGCTGTGAAGATCAGCACACTGCTCAGCACGTGCGGTTCTTGTATTTTTGGCAGACAGAGGGTGTCTTTCCTAAAAGTCCCTGGGAGGGGGGAAGGTGGTGAGGAGGAGCTGCAAAGCCTGCCTTTCTTTGTGGAGCTCTGTGTAGTGGCTGGCACAAGCGTCTCTGAGGACATCCAGACCACATGTCTCTCCTCTTTTGCAGGCAATGTGCCCTGGCTGCCTTGAGGGATGTCAAGCTGTACCTGGCGGAGGAGGCTGGCCAGATTGCGGTAAGCCCAGTGATGTGCTCCATGGGGTTTGGCAGCAGTCCTGGTCCTGAAGGCGCTGTGCCCTGTGCAGTTTACTCTGCAGTTCCTTCTCTGAGGAATGGCTCAGTGGGAAACCAGACGCTCTTGGTGCTTATCGAAATCTTTGCTTTTAAAGGTTTTTGATGCCACCAATACCACACGGGAGAGGAGAGGGATGATCCTAAACTTTGCCAAAGAAAATGGCTTCAAGGTTGGTACCATCGGGCTGCTGTCTGTGTTGCATAGTCCGCGTTAGTGTACTGTTGACCTATCTTCTTCCACTACTATGTCTTCACGATGCTCCTGTGTAAGGGAGATTTCACTGCTGAGTTTCACACTTTTAATCAAACCCTTCCCTCTTCCCAGTACCAAGCCCTGGAGAAGGAAAGGATGGGAGCGGGGCAGAGGGAGACTCTCTGGTCAAGCAGGGAGGAGGTTGGGTTGAGCAAGGAGCTGGTTGAATGTTACAAACCTTATTGGTGGCTTTCGGTTGAGCTTTGCTTTGCTTCACAGGTGTTCTTCATTGAATCTGTCTGCAACGATCCCACCGTAGTTGCCACCAATGTTATGGTAAGTGTGGAAGTGTCTTGCTTTTGTTTTCCCTTGTGTAGGATTTCCCACCTGCCCCTGGCCGGCTTCTTATCTGAACACCTTGCCAGAGTTGGTTGAGGATTAGGAGGTTTTTATCTTTTTATGATCTATTTGTCCTGGGATGAGGAAGGATCTTTTGTCTCCCAGGGCCACCTGGAAGTAATGACAATAAAAGTTGTTGTAGCCTTTCCCCAATTCCCTTCCATGCTCTCTACATTTCTGTTGATGTCTTAACTTGATATCAAGGAGAGAAATGTCTTGAAATGTATTCAGGATGCTCTGGTGACACCCGAACCGCCCAGTCCTACTTGTTGGAAGTGATGGATGTGGTTCGGAGTTTAAATCCCATTGGAGAGCCGTCAGACTTGGTGTCTTCAGCCACATGCAGCTTCCCAAAATCTATTGGGGTCTGCTTTGAGAAGAATAGCAGCTCAGCTTAGAGGTTTCTCGCTACTGGCTGAAGTCTTGGCTGGGAGAGCAGCATAAAACATTGCTTCTCAACTCCTTTGAGAGCTGCTGGATCTTTGATTTCCCACCAGCAGAAGAGCTCCTTTGCCTGTTAGGCTTGGCTAGGGCAGGTAGATGTTAATTGATCTACTTAGGCATGATCAACTGGAATGAAAGTGTCCTTTCCTCCACTTGGTCTCTGCTCCAGCCTTATCTCCAGTTGTACATCTGAACTTTGCGAGCCATTTTATGGTGTCTGGGAATGTGTTGCAGGATACCAAAAATCTGTGAGAAGGGTTTTGTTGGGTTTTGTTCTGCCCCCGGGATGGGTTCCGCAAAGGGTGCTGTGGTAGGGGCTAGAGCATGGCTTTTGCTCCTGCCGGGAGCTGGTGTCCCACGGCCGGTGATCAGCTTTTTGGGAGATTGCACACAGCCTTGTCCATGAAGCTAATAAAATACTCCGTTTGCTCCATCTCTTTTTTCCTTCTTTTTTTTTTTTTTTTTCCCCTCTTTGCAACACCCTGAAACTGGATTTTTTTGGAGGATTTAATCCCTTTCTTTGGAAACTAATGCTTGAAGGGGGAGAAAAGGAACTACTAGCTGAGTGCAGGTTTTTGCTCCACAGGGCGTTGCAGGTGAATGGTGCTCTTAGTGCTGGGATCAGTGCGGAAAATACGCTGCGGGCCCGGGGTGCTGCCGCGTGTGTCGCTCGGTTGTGTTATCCCGTTGGTTTCAGGATTGCTTGTGAAGTTACTAATGTGTAATGCTGCTGCTCAAACCCAAATCTTCAGGAAAAACAGCCTGTTCGAGTAGTTCAGGCAGAACTTAGTCCATGAGAGCTCTGGATATTCACATTGCCCATTTCTAGCATCTTTCAGCCCAGTAGCTTTGTAGCAAATAACGCACAGAAAGGGGTTGAACGTTGTTATCCTGCTACCTAAGATGATGGACAGCCAGGCTGACCTCTACCTCCTGGGAGCTTTATTCACTCAAAAGGTCCAGGACAAGCATCTTACCTAAGCTTATACACCTTCCATCCTCAGCTTGAACTGTTTAAACCCGATGCTTTTTTTAGCCATAAAAAAGGTCAGTTTTCCCACTGTGTTGGGTGCTGAGGTGCTACCCCAACTCTTGGGAGAACAGGAGCAGTCTGATGCATCTATACCAGTCTTGCAATGGTTTATACCAGATTTTCTCACCTTGTGCTTAGTTTGGGGTCTAGTTTGCTTCTTTTCTGTCTTCTCATAGGTGATGGCTGTAAAGTGGCTCAGCCAATAGCTGGATCTTGGCAGGACTTTGAAATTTGAGATTAGTATGGTCTGGCTTGGAAAGCTTCCTAACGTCTCCTTGCGGCGTGTTTTTATCCTTGTTGCAGGAAGTAAAATTGTCCAGCCCTGATTACCGGGACTGTAACTCGACCGAAGCCATGGAGGACTTCATGAAGAGGATCAATTGTTACCAGGCCAGCTACCAGCCGCTCGACCCTGATGACTATGACCGGTAAGAGCTTTGCTGACTTCTGAACTGGCTTGAATGCCTTTATTCTCCCAGAAGAGGAGTAATGAAGTATGGAGCTGTATTTCACTTTGTCTTTAAATACGTGACTGTGCTAGAATAACGTACGACCAAGCCTCATGGTCAGTTTGGCTTCTTCCTTGAAAATGCTGGTTTTCCCCAATCCTGTGCCAGGGAGCCGGGCACTGAAACCTTCCCAGGCTCTTCTGGGCTTAGATACGCTGGTTCTGCAGGTCCAAATACAAAGGTTTTGGAAAAGCGGTTCGGTTTGAGTGTTTCTGAGATGCTTTTGTCAGTTAAAGGAAGGGACTGCTTGAACAGGCTCAAACCACAACGCTGAGCAAGCCCTGTGGTTCCCGCCTAGTTGTGTGCCCTGGGAAGAACTTTGTTGTCCTGCATGACCATGCAGGCACCTCCCAGCCTTTCCGCTGCTCACAGATATGTCCGTGTGCCCTGCGTGGATAATCTCAGTCCTGCCAAGCCCTGTCCTGGGGAGGAATGTGCTCCCTGCTAGTCTTGTTTAATCTTCTTTACTGCTGCAAGGAGGAATGGCGATTACGCTGGTGTTGCTTAGCTCTCCATGAATCGCCGTTACCTGTTGGCTTCCCGTCGAAAATAGCCTGCAGGAAATCCTTTTAACTGGGCGATTATGTTGACCGAGATACCTCACAAGGCTGTTTTTCAAGGGTGGTGTTTCTTTCCCCACTGGCAACCCCCTCATCCTTGCTGTGCTTTTTCTAGGGAGCTTTCTCTCATCAAAGTCATCGATGTTGGCCAGCGGTTCCTGGTCAACAGGGTTCAGGATCACATCCAGAGCAGGATCGTTTACTACCTGATGAACATCCATGTCCAGCCCCGCACCATTTATCTCTGTCGGCATGGCGAGAGCGAGTCCAACCTTAAGGGGAAGATTGGAGGTGACTTGGGCCTCTCCAACAGGGGCAAGAAGGTAAAGGGGAAGGGAATATTCCCCTATGGCTTCTACGAGTGATTTGGCTGTAGCAGATGCCAGGCATTGGGTTAAGTGTATATTTGATGACAGCTGGGGTGCTCAGAGGATCCATGTATAGGGCTGATTAAATTTGGGCTTGGGCATAGCCTCAAAACAAGACTTCCCAGCCATCAGTGTTGCATGTAGTAGGCATGGTGGTGTTGGGTTGATGGTTGGACTAGATGATCTTAGAGGTCTTTTCCAACCTTAATGATTCTATGATTCTGTGTAGGCTTGCGTATTATTAGGGGTTAACAGAGGTTGGGCTGCAGAAATCTCTAGGAGAGAAGGGTATGGGTATCTTCATTGAGTTGTTTCAGACCTTGCACAGGCAGGGAGGGGTGTAGAAGGACTGCTGCCACCTTTCGGTAGGGATAGCCAACTCTAAGGGTTCCTTCAGACTGCTCACTACTTGATTCTTCAAAGACATGGTCAAGCGTAGTGCTTCAGGGAGGGTTAATAGCTATTTTGGCCTGCCAGACCATTTTGAAGTCCAAATTGAGTCATTTGAGGTATGACTGTTATCAAGGACTGCAGGATACGTCAATTTAGCTCTATGACAGATAAGCAGAGCTGTGGTTAGAGGTGGTCAGGGATCTTCTATAGCGTTGTAGGAGAGCCCATGTTGTGGTGCTGTTTCTTGGATGCTGATGTTGTTCCTTGATGACATTAGGTTGCTGCTTTCTCCTCTGCTTTCTCTCTGTTCTCATACCCCTCATAGCTTTTGGGGATCCATGCATGTGTGGCTGCTCTTCACCTCAGAGCAGAATGCTAAAATATCTGCCTGTGGAAGGCAAAAGCAGTCCTGGAGAAGGCAACATTTACTGGGAAGCAGGGAAGAAGGCCCACTGGGAAGCTGTGGATCAGGAATCAACCTCTTTTTTTTTTTTATGTCCAACAGTTTGCACTGGCACTGAACAAGTTTGTTGAGGAGCAGAACCTGAAGGACCTCAAAGTCTGGACCAGCCAACTAAAGAGGTCAATCCAAACAGCAGAAGCTCTCCAACTGCCCTACGAGCAGTGGAAGGCACTCAACGAAATCGATGCTGTAAGTATCTTTGATTGCAGTAGGAACAGCTGGATCATGCTAGTTGCTGCTTGGCAGAGAGGGTGATAGCACCGGTCTTTTCATTTTTGCCTAAATCTCACCTTTTGTGGGGACATTTTCCTTCTGTGGGAAAGGGTGGTACTTCTGCTGCAGTACTCACAAATTGGCTTCTGATCTTGGCTCTGCCTTGTGCGGGTGCTTCAAGGTGTTGGCTTGAATGAGCAGATTAAAATGATTTTTTGCTTGGAACCGCTCTGTAGCTGACCACTCAGAGGGTTATAGACACTTGTTTTGGAGAAGGTTTTGCATGTTGGGTGTGCTGATTCTTTTTGACTTGAGCATGTCCAGTAACTTCATGGATGTCCTGTTCTGGCAGGGTGTGTGTGAAGAAATGACATATGAAGAAATCAGGGAGCAGTATCCAGAGGAATTTGCTTTACGTGATCAGGATAAATATTACTACCGCTATCCTTCTGGGGAGGTAGGTCTGCAAGGAGACCTTCAGAGATGTGCCTTTTACTTTAAAATGGCCTTCTTGTCTTCATGCTGTCCTCTACACTTGGAGCAGGGGAGCAGCAAGTGCTCCAGGAAAGTAGAATCAAGAAAGGTCAGGGCTCATATTTACCTTTTGCGTTGAGCTCTTGTGAAATTGTGGTATGTGAAGATCCCGTTAAGAAATGTATCACTTAACAAAGAGTCCCACTGACTTTACAGCAAATTAATAGGAAGGGGGCTCTGGAGGTTTCTAGTCCCAACCTCCTCCATTACATCCACACAAAGTGTCTTGCTGCCCCAATTTCCTTTCTTTTCCAAAGTAGTAATTTCTCCCCCTGCTCTCAGTATCATTCCCTAGGGGTTGATGTTGATATCTCTGTTCCTGGCAATCTGCTTTCAGGCTGTGACACAATGAGGTGGGAATTGACATCACTTCTGGATGATACTTTAGGTTGTGAATTGGGCTTTTTACCCCCAAATTAAAAGTCACATCCATAGACATTTGGGAAAAATCTTTCGAGACATCCTCATGACAGCGTGTCTAACAGGAGAATGTTTGGAGATGTCCGACACTGGCTCTGGGTGTCTGGGGTTCCTTCTGGCTGCCCGTCATGGTTCTTTATGAAGTCGTTCAAAACTCTGGGGATTTTCGGGTTGCTCCAGACTTTTCAGAACTTAGAAATCCTGTAGAAAAAACAAATTTCAAGATGATAGAGAGACACTATGCTCAAAGCCCTTGTGGAGTTTTTGCTTACCGCAAACTCTCCAGGACTGTAACGGAGATGTACATGGCTTCTTTCTCCTCTGACCAGAAGAAGTAGCTATGCTCTAGAGTAGCCTGAAGATGAGGATTTGCTGAACTTTGCTTTTTTTTAGCAGTAATTATGTTTGTTTAGTCAGAGGCATGAAATCAATAGATGTACCAAGGACCATTGTTTCTTGTGAGGTGCTCGTTTTCTTGATTCTATGCCATATCTCCCGTCCCTTCTCCTCTCTCAGTCTTACCAAGATCTGGTGCAGCGCCTAGAGCCGGTCATCATGGAGCTGGAGAGACAAGAGAACGTCCTTGTGATCTGTCACCAGGCTGTCATGCGCTGCCTCCTGGCATACTTTCTGGACAAGAGTGCAGGTGAGCTCCCTGTCCCTGGGAAGAGGATTGGTCCTGCTGGAGGAGGGATGACAGACAGAACTCTGAGGAGATGGGAGAGTCTTATGACAAGTCTTATGAGGAGCGGCTGAGGGACCTGGGGTTGTTCAGCCTGGAGAAGAGGAGGCTGAGGGGAGACCTTATCGCCCTCTACAACTACCTGAGAGGAGGGTGTAGCGAGGTGGGGGTCGGTCTCTTCTCCCAGGTAACAAGTGATAGGACAAGAGGCAATGGCCTCAAGTTGTGCCAGGGGAGGTTTAGATTGGATATTAGGAAAAACTTCTTCATGGAGAGGGTTGTCAAGCACTGGAACAGGCTGCCCAGGGAAGTGGTGGAGTCCTCATCCCTGGAGGTATTTAAAAGCCGGGCAGACGAGGTGCTTAGGGACAAGGTTTAGTAGTGGACAGGTACGGTTGGACTCGATGATCTTAAAGGTCTTTTCCAACCAAATGATTCTGTGATTCTGTGTTGAGGTCCATGCAGGGACTGGAGCATGCATCTCTGGTGTGGGGTGGCCTTAGCTCTTGATGAAGATGTCTAAGCCTGCTTTTGGAGAGGGAATGGGATAATCCTCCTGCTTTGCTTTCTCTGCAGATGAGATGCCCTACCTGAAATGTCCCCTTCACACAGTGTTGAAGCTGACCCCAGTGGCCTATGGTAAGTGGGGCCTTTCTACTAAACGTGCCAAGGGGTTCGCTTTGTACCTCCTCCTGAATCCAAGCTGCCGCTGGGAGAAGAGCAGGGGTCTGGGGTGGAGCACTTCGTACCATCCTGTGCCCGTTGGGTTTGCTGATGGCCTCTCTGTCTCCTTCTGCTCCCTTCTGCAGGCTGCCGGGTGGAGTCCATCTCGCTGAACGTCGAAGCTGTCAACACCCACAGGGAACGGCCAGAGGTGAGTCTTGCTTTTCTTCAGAGCCATCCCTTAGTGTCCCCCTCCTTTCCCCTGTGGTCAGCCGGCAGTGAGGACGCCTGGGTTGGGCATGGGGAGATTGCTCAGCTAGATGCTCAGAGTGCTGCTGGAGGACTGGAGCATCAGATGGGTTCTTGCTCTGCAAAGATGTGGCCGGTTGAGGATTTTCCGAGGGAAAAGGACTGTTGCATGTGCCTGCTTCCCACTGTGTTTGCCCAGATTAAAGCTGGCCCAGGGAAAGCTTCTCCCTGGTCTTTAAATTTCACCTGTGCAGTCATCTGCTCACCTGAGCAGGGAACGGAGCCATGGAAGGAGAAAGTGACTTCTCCCAGGTCTCCAACTGGCTAGCAGAGCCTGGGCTCAATGCCTTGCCCAACATCTCCTGCCTTTGTGGTTTTTTTCCTGGCATGCCCACAGCTCTGTGTGGCCAGTAGAGTACCGTTCTGTAGGGTGGGAGGTGGCGGTGCTGGGCTGGGGATGCTGTGGGGAGGAGACCCCTCGCATGGAGGAAAACCCCTGTAAGGTCAGGTCTATCTGCCCTGTGCTCCACCAGGAGCTCGGAAGCCAGATTAGGGGGATGCCAGCTTGGTCTTGGGGATAGGCAGCCACCCAAGGGGGACCCCAGGGACCCTGGCAGTGCCCATGTCCCAGCTGCTGGGACCTTTCCAACTTGTGCATAGTGGTGATGGAGCCTGGCTGGATGTTGGACGGTCAGAGCTGTCCCCTTTTGGCCCACATCTCCCTTGCTTTGCTTCCCAGTCTCAGCAGGCGGCAGCACCTTGAGCCGCTTCTCCCTCCCCGCAGCTGTAGGTGGGGAAGCCGGTCCTTCCCCCCGCTGTGGAGGCCATCGATGCCCTCCTCCACCACCCTCGCTGGGGATGCCAGGAGAGCCATGGGCTGCGGGTAGGATAGAGCAAGACACGTGCGAAGCGCTTGGGTCCCTCCGCTCGTCTGCGCGGGCGCTTGCCCCTCCATCCCACCTCGCTTGAGTTGGAGCTTGGTGCGGTGCCGACCCTTGCTGGCTGCTCTGTCCCCACTTCCCAAATCTTCCTTCTCAGCCTGGGCTGGCTCCTCTTCCCTCTTCTTGCTTCACACCCCTCCCTGGGTCGGAGGGGCTGGCTTCAAGGAGGAGACTGATGGGCGCCTCTTTCTGTCATGCAAGGTCATGGCTTTTGATTACCACTAGATTTTTTTAGCAATCTATATTTACTTTTTTTGTGAGCAGAGGCTCAGGTGAGGAGAGAGTCTGTCTTGTTTCTGAGTGCAGGGTCTTTTTGTGTGGTTGTTTTTTTTTTTTCCCCTCCCCTTCTTGGGAAATCACACTGCGTTCTTGAACATTTTGCATTAGGGGATTTTTTTGGTGTCCAGAGCCTTTCAAAGCATCCTTTGCATGTCAACAGTGATTGTGGGGAAAAGCAGAGGCTGCTTTAAGAAAAAACAAAACAAAACAAAACCAAAACACAAACAACACAACCCAAACAACCTGCTTCTTTTTTTTCCTTTATAACTGTCACCTTCTTCCCTTTTTTTTATTTTATTTTATTTTTTTTATTCACTTTTTTCCTTTGTCTCACTCTAATTTAGGAAGCAAAGAAGGGACCTAACCCGCTCATGAGACGCAATAGCGTTACCCCTCTAGCAAGCCCAGAGCCCACCAAAAAACCTCGCATCAACAGCTTTGAGGAGCATGTGGCTGTTTCTTCTGCCCTGCCAGGCTGTGTTCCTCAGGAAGTGCCCACGCAGCTGCCGGGACAAGTTAGTTGAACTCTCTTTTTTTTTTTTTTTCTTTTTTTTTTTTTTTGTTGTTATCCTTGTTGTTTTGCTGTTTGTTTGTCCTCCTGTCGCTCCTGAAGCTGGGGAACAGCTTGCACTTGTCACAACCTGTGCTGCTGTCTCCGAGATACATCTTCCTCCCATGGCTGCTGTCTTCCCCTGCCTTGGATTTGGTTTAGGAGCCCCCAGCGAAGGGTCGCTGTTGATCCTCTCTTGGGTTTTGAGAGCGTTGAGAGCTCCAAAGCTCTAGCTGTGTTACTGTAGTGCCTTCACCATCTGGCATCGTGGTGTCAAACTCCATCTCTAGAGTGGGCAAGACCGAAGGGCTCGTGCCTTCCCCATGGATGTGCTCAGCCCTGGCATGGACCTGGGCATTGCAATAAAGCAAATATTCTTGCGCTTCCCTTGAGAAGGAGCTGCCAGGACCCATCTTTGACTTGAGGGGTCTCCTCCTTCCCAGAGCAATAGGCAAAATGGACCAAAAATGAGTAGAAGCATCTTGGCGTGGTGAACCTGGTTGCCTTCTGCAGCCCTGGGTGAAACCCTGTGGGTAGCTGCTGTGGTGCTCATGTGTCCTCTCTTTCACCCACCCATGAAGGGATGTAGAAAGAGAGACCTTGCTGCACACTTCTCCAGGAACAAAACCCCCCTCCCTGTGCTTGTTGAGGAGCTGGGGTGGTACTGGAGAAGCAGCATAGATTTATAGGAGCCTTCCCACCAGCTGCCTGTTGGATCTCGCCATCTCACCCAGCCCCTCTTCGCGTTGTCTGTGTTGTCTGGTGTCCTCTCGCCCCTCCTTGGCCAGATCCCGGGCAGGTTAGGAAGGTGCTGTGCTCCTCCAACCGCCCTGCTTGGTGGCCGCTTTGCATGAGCCTTCCCACCCTAGCAAGCACCGAGTGGGGCAACTCGGTCTGTCTCTCAGCTTTCAGGGCTCCGCTTGGGCTGGTTGAGTCTTGCAACAAACCCTCTGCCAGTTTCGGGTTTGGAAGCTCTCGCTGTTCGGGTGCCCCTCGCTGCCGTCCCGTGTCCTCTGCCCGGTCTCGCGCGGCGTTACTGACACCTCTTTCCATTCTCTCTGTCTCTCTGCAGCCTTTACTAGGGAAGGCATGCCTGTAAGTACCTTCTTGCGTCTTATTCCCCCTTCCACCCCCTTTCCATGTCTCTTGCCATCCCACTGGTTGTTTTGTTGTTGCTGTGAAACCTGGCTGGGGCGTGGACTTCTTGGAGTTAATATTTCTCTGTGCGGGGGGGATTTGGATGCGTCTTAGAGGTAAAGAGGAGACTATGGGTGCTGCTTTGTCCAACCCCTAAGTATCCTAGCTTGATTAGATGTCCAAATTTTGTTGAGAAATGAATTGTCACTTTCCCTCTATCAGTGATGTCTAAATTCCCTGCCTCCTCTTTGGTCAGTCGTGGGATGGGAGATGCTGTTGGGTTGTCCTGGGCTTGTCTTCTCTGTGATAGCATGTTGTACTGTAGGTGATAGACCCAGGTGGTCTGTCCTTCCCAGGGGCTCCGAGTTGTGTCGGTGAGTGATGGCACCAGATTGATCTCTGAGAAGGCTCTGACCTCAGACCCAAGCAGGGTTTTATCGCCTGCATGGGAGCAGGAGTGTGTTTTCTGGAGCTGGACTGATCCTGGGTCCTGCCATCTGCAGTTCCGCAAACCTGGATTTTGGGAACAGTCTGCCTATATGTCTCGGGCAGAGTAGATGCAAGGATATTGTACTCTAGTAAGAAAGCAAGATGCCTTGAGCATTTAATGCTCTAATTATAAATAATCAAGGCTTCAACAGTTTGGCTCAGTGCTGTTAGATCCTTGTGTAATGGGGACAGGACAGCTCCTGGATAAATTTGAAGCCTTTGGACTTAATTCATGCTACATCGTTGAGTTGAGAGCGGCAGTTGTTGGAAGCTGTGCTCAAAGTCAAAGTCTGTGCTCAAATGTCTTAAAGACCAGGGAGATTTTGGGGCTGAGCTGGGGCTGGGGTAGTGCCCAGGGGTCATCTTTACCCCCTGTAGACCAGTTCAAATCAGCCTACGTGCATCCCAGTCCTGGTTCATTTTGTGGGCTGATGGTGGAGGGAATCTGCTATAACATGGCCAGGCCTCAGCCCTGCTTGCACGTAACAGCTGGTGAGCCTCACGTTTCTTTCCCTTTTAGAGTAAATGTTGAGAAAAGGGAAGTTAGGAAGGTCACACTTGGCTTTGCTGGCAGGTGGGTTGGGGAAGAGCATCACTCTCATGCTCCTGGGCGAATGTAGATGTTGAGTTGCTCAGCATGGCCTGCATGTCTGTGCTTCTTCTCTTGCTGCTCATGGGCACAAAAGCCCCTGATGAAGTGCCTGGTCTTCTTGGGTTGCTTTGAAAGCATTTTTAGTTTTGTCCATCCCTCCATCCACCTTTTTCCCATCCATGTTGTAATTAAAAGCACTGCATGCCTCGATGCTGGCTGGGACACTGAAAACACGCTCCAGTGTTGAGTTGGGGAGGTGGCTGTGTCAGGTTTTGCTAGACCAGGAGCTCTGCTGGAGCAGGCAGTGATGGTACCCACCCCAGCTATAGGCTGGCAGCAGCAAGTTTAAAATCTCCAGCTGCTGGGAGCCTGCCTGCACCTACTAGTGTGGGACTTAAAGGCTTCTTTTGAGGGAGCGAAGAAGACACCCCAAACCTAAGACTCGGAGTCAGTACCTCTCCTGGAGGCTGTTGCCTCGTATATGCATGAGTCCGATCCTCACTATGTCCTACCACAACCCATATGGGGTCAGGGGAGGTGGAAGCTACCTCCTTCCCAATTTGCACCATGGGACTTTCTTGGCAGTGGGTGCTTTGTTGCATCAGCCCTCACTGTTGGGGTCTTGACCCCCATCCAGGAGGACCAGAGGACACCTGGAGAGGCTAGGGACATGGCTATGTACCACCTGACTGTGGGATCGAGCCAGTTTGGGGTCACGGGACTACCTGGCATGATGATTTCTTTTTCTTTTGTTTGGTTTGTGATCCAAAGTGCACTTTTTAACAACGACCTGATCCCCTCCCTTCTTCTCCCCTTCACTTTTCATGCTTAAAGATGGCCCGTTTGTCACTTTCTCAAAGTTTTCTCTTTACTAATATTTCCAAGGTAAATGGCTGTGGTGCATGTGGCTTTTCCTAACCCTCCTCCTGTCTCCTTAGATAACAGAGAGAACAGCTCAGCCTGCTCTGCCTCGTAGCCTGGCCAAGATTCCTGGTGGTTGTAAGAGGCCGTTTAGGTAGTAAAAGCAAAAAGAAAATGTTGAGGAACCTTCCTAGCTGTTTCCTAATCCTTTTTTTCCCCACTCCGTTTCATGTAGTTTTGTGAATTGGGAAATGTCCTTCTTGTGATCATCTCCCCTTGGGCTTCTCCTCTAGCAGATGCTCTCCTCCAGCCACCGCCCTTGGGGCTGGTCTTGCTTGTGTTTAGGTGGTTGTCTCTGGTTTTGTGGTCCTCACCGCATGCTGGTGGGTGCCCGTTGTCACCCACCCTGCACCAGGACTGTGTCTGAAGCAGCTTTAGGGCCCATGAAACCTCATGGGCCATCACTGGGGGAGCAGGTCCTCCTGCCGTACTGCTGCCAGTGGCTGGTGCCCATGCCGGCTCCTTGGCATGGCTGGCAGGAGCTTGGCAGCACCAAGGATGGACAAACAGTGACCTCCTTGGTAGGCAGGGGGGGCACTGCCCAACCTCAAGGGGAGCAAGAGGTGTTTATTTGGGCTCCTTGAATGAAGACTGTGGTCCCCTGTCACCTTGTCTTGCATGGACCAAAGAGCAGCTTCAGAAGTGCAGACCGGGTGGAGTGGGAGGGTTGCCTTCTTTTTAGGGATGTCTGTGCCAAATTCCCACCCTGTAGTTAAAGCCAGGCGATGCTCGAGGGGAGGGGTGTGGGTAGCAAGTCAGTGCATCCCCCCCCCACCTCTCTCCTTGGGTGGACAGTGTCCTCTCCTCTGTGGTGGATGCTTTCGTACTGACCCGTGCCGTGGCTTTCTGTTACTCCCCCTGTCCTCTTCTTGACGTGCACGTAGAAGATGCTGCCGGGATGGGGTCCAGCACGACCCCCAACCCCTGTCCTTCCCCTCTCGTTGCAGAACATGAACAACTCGCAGAAGCCGTTGTGACTCTGTTGGCGCTGTCGCGAGGCCACCGGCGACGCCAGCTTCCCATCCCATCGCCATTTCCGAAGCTTGCTTTATAAACCGGTCTCCTCCGTCTGCGGCGAGGTCGACCCTCAGCTGTTTTCTACCCGCGCCCGTTCATCTGCAAACAGCTCTGCTGAAGGGGGGAAGAGATGAGGGAGAGCGGAGGAGAGGACCCGAGCTCCCTGGGGTCACCACCCAGATCTTCAGGCTGCAGCATTTGCTCTCCTCTCCGGCATCCTGCTAGATCGTAGCAAGCTGTAAAGTGCTTCTAGCGCACAGGAGTTTAATTTTCCTCTGTTAAGCGGTTTTGATCTCCTTTTGTATAGACAGTTGCTACCCATCCGTCTCTGGGTGGGGTGTATATATGTGGATGGTGTGGGGTTAGCGGGGGAAGAGGGGGGAGCCAAGGGGTTTTGCATTTTTTTATTATTATTATTATTATTATTAATTACTTTTCAAGACAGCCCCTAACACGCTGTGCTGCAGTCCTTTACACACGCACAGCCCGGCTCACCCAGGCTTGCGAGCACCAGGCAGGCAGTTGTGTGAAGTCCTTCACAGCGAGAACTGCTGGGTTTAACCAAAAAAACCCACCCCAAAACATTCTTTTTTTTTTTTTTTTTTTTTAATCAATACACCTTAAAGGGGTTTGCAGAGAATGCAGATCTGCTTCTAAAACTGGTCACGAGCTGCCTGTAGCACAGGGAGAGCCACACCGATGGTGGCTTGGGTGATGCTTTCATCTCGGGGAGCACCCAGGGATGCTCTGAGTTCAGGTGTGTGTCGACTTTTTTTGGGGGGAGACTGAGGACCAGTTGAGGTGCTGTGCTGGTACTTCATCTCCCCTTTCCTTTTCCTTGGAGGAAAACAGATTTTTTTGGGAGGGGGGGTGTTGAATCCCTGCGTCGCTGCAGGACTTAGCAGGCGAACAGGCTGAGCTGGATGCATTTTGCAGACACACGGGTCTCGTGGAGGTGGCCAGACCTCTGGCCGGGATGCAGGAACCCTGTGTGGTTGCAAAAAGCTACAAGAATGGACAGTTTTGTCTGTGTTCTCTTTTTTTTTTATTTCATGTATATACATGCACACACGTGTGTGTATACGTGTATACCTAGAAACCGCTTGGTTTTTGCACTTTATTTGTGGCAGGAGCGTAACTATTTTATCTTTTCTCAAGTCATGCCCCTTAACAGGGGAAGCCTGAATACATGCAGCGCTTTTTTTTTTTTTAAATTTTATTTTGCATGCTGGAAAGCTGGGACTACAAAAAAAACAGTAGTTACAGCATTCAGGGGGGTGGGGGGGGAATGGGGTGAGGTCCTGACTTGGACTCCATCAGCCAACTCCCAGGGGTTTGATAGCGAGATCCCTTCTTGGCAGCCAGTCCCGGGCTGTGAGACACAGTGGTTAAAAATGACGATTAACCACTATTGCTTTGTGCAAAAGTCTGTGGATTTTGAATTTTTTTTTTTTAGGGTTTTGTGTTGTGTTTTGTTGGTTTTTGGGGTTTTTTGGTGGTTTTGTTTTTTTTTTTTTTCCCCTACTCCAACGTGCAGCAGTATCTCCATCCCCATCTCATGCTTTTTGCCTGTACAGTTGAGCTGGAGGCAGGAGGTGAAGGCAGCCAAGCCCTTCTGCAGCGCTGGGCTGGGGGACTGGAGATGGGCAGCCCTTTGGCCGCATCCTTCCCATGGCTTTCCCCAACCTCCTGGGTAGGAAACAACATCCCTACAGATGGGAGCAGGGAAGTTTGGGGAGAAATTATGATTTATTTGTGTGTGTGTGTTTGGGGGGGGTTGGTCTGTTTTTCCTTTGGGAAAAGGTGAACCACAGTGCCTAGTGCTTCAGCCTCGTGCAGCCGAAGCGCGTGCTTGGAGCGGCACCGACGGCGGGAGGGGGCCAGGACCACGCTCGGTCTGTATCTGACCGGGGGAGAGATGGTCTCGGCGGTGCCCTGCCTGTGTGAGCTTGTTCATATGTATATTATATTCCTGTACAGATGAAACAGAGAACACTTTTCCCCCCTCCTTTTTTTTTTTTTT